>QRFJ01003052.1:129671-155076 GCA_006176705.1 Cocos nucifera
GCAGAAGAGGTATGATCCTAGCCCTGAAGAAGGAGGGCATAGATTTGTATGAGCTGTGTATCTTTAGCAAACAGCATAGGATAAAGTTTACTAAAAGTACCAAGCGTAGTGAAAGAGTGCTGGATTTAGTGCACTCGGATGTGTGGGGACTAGCTCCTGTATCAGCTAAAGGTGGGGCAAGATATTTTGTCACTTTCATTAATGATTTCTCAAGAAAGGTATGGATTTATCTGATTAGAGAAAAATCAAAGATATTTGCCCAGTTTAGAGCCTGGAGAGCTGAAGTAGAGAAGGAGTCAAGGAGACAGGTAAAGTGTCTGAGGTTGGACAATGGAGGGAAGTGTACCAGCCTGGAGTTTAGGACGTACTGTGAGGAAAATGGTATCAAACGCCATTACACAGTAAAGATGACTCCACAGTAGAATGGTGTCGTGGAGAGAATGAATTAGACATTGACTGAGAAGGCATGAAGTTTGAGGCTGCAGACATCACTTCCAAATTCTTTTTGGGATGATGCCTTAACTTTTTCTTATTTTCTTATGAATAGGTCCCCACATCATAAGCTGAACGGATGCATTCCAGAGAAAATCTGGAGTGAAAAGTAGATGGAGCTTGGCTACCTAAAGGTCTTCTGTTGCTCGATCCATGTATATGTGGAGGCAATCGAGAGGAGCAAATTGGATCCAAAATCTCAAAAGATGACATCCATAGAGTATCCATAAGAAGGGGTACCTGCTGTGGGACTCTCAGGCATAGAAGTTAGTGATCAATAGGGATGTTATCTTTGATGAGAAGAGCATCTTGAGGAGGTCTAGGATAGATGGAACTGGAGAAACAAAGGTGAACAGTAGTGGCCAGTCCAAGATAGATGACATGCAGTCTGAATCCATATATAGGAGTGTTCCTATTGAGGTGGAGCTGGATAGGAGAAAAGATACTCAGATGGAAGACCGGCATGAAATGTCAGTAGTTCAAATGGATGTGCAAGATCAGCCACAGACATCAGGCAGAGATGTGCCAGTGGGAGTGGCTTTGCAAAAACCCCAGCATACCATCAGGAGACCAGTTAGATATGGCATTGATGAGATTATCTCTTATGCACTCATCACTGCTAATGGAGATCCAGAAAATTATACAGAGACTATGGTGAGTAAGGGTCATGATTTATGAATGCAGGCCATGATGGAGATGGAATCACTTAAAAAGAATCAAACATGATTGCTGGTGGATCTTCTAGAAGGTGCTCGACCTATTGACTCAAACTGGGTATTCATAAAGAAAGAGGCACCTTCAGAATAAGGTAGAGTTAGATTCAAAGCAAGACTGATAGCAAAGGGATACTCACAAAGGAAAGGGATTGACTACACAAAAAAATTTTCTCCTATGGTGCATCATACATCTATTCGGACACTGGTGGTACAATACAACATTGAGTTGGAGCAGATGGATGTGAAGACGGCCTTCCTTCATGGCACGTTGGAGGAAAGGATCTACATGAAGCAGCCAGATGGTTTCATGAAGACTGGATAGGAAGAAAAGATGTGTTTACTCTGAAGGTCTTTGCATGGCTTGAAATAGTCCTCTCGTCAGTGGTATCGAAAATTTAATAATTTTGTTTTGAGCCTAGATTTCAATAGATATGAACATGATTGCTGTGTTTATGTCAAGGATGTTGATGAGGAGGATGCTTTGTACCTATTACTATATATAGATGATATGCTTATAGCTACTAGAAGCATGAAAGCTGTGAAAAGGTTGAAAAGGGCATTATCATCTGAGTTTGAGATGAAGGATCTAGGTCTAGCTAAGAAAATTCTTGGAATGAAGATTTATAGAGATAGGTGCAAAGGAGTGCTCCATTTGTCACAAAAAAAAATATCCAGAAAGTTCTGGAGAGGTTTGGAATGGAGAAGGCCAAACCTACAGAGATGCCATTATCGAGCCATATATCTCTCTCCAAGTTATAAAGCCTCCAGTCAAAAGAGGAGAGAGAATACATAGAAAGAGTTTCTTATATGAATGCTGTAGGTAGTATGATGTATACTATAGTGTGCTATAGATCAGATATAGCACATACAATAAGCACAGTTAGTAGATACATGGCTAATCCTGGGAAGGAATATTGGAAAGCATTGAAATGGATATTGCGATATTTGCATGAAACAATGGGTTATGGTTTGGTGTTTGGTGGACAGCCTAGAGGATTTGAAGATGGAGGTTTGAGTCCTCTAGAAGAATTTGTAGATGCAAATTATACAGGAGATCTTGATACATGAAGGTCTACTATTGGATATCTCTTCTGCATGTATGGTGGATCGATGTCTTGGAGATCAATCCTTCAGCCAATTCCGATCTTGTCTATCATAGAGGTTGAGTATATTGAAATTATGGAGGTTGCAAAGGAAGTCTTTTGGCTTAGAAGGCTGATTGTTGAGTTGGAGGTAGAGCAGAGCAAGATTACACTGTTCAGTGATAGTCAGAGTGCTCTGTAGTTGGCATAGAATCGAGTCTATCATGCGTGCACAAAGCATATAGATATGAGGTACCATAGGATCAAAGAGCTGGTGGAGGAAGGTGAAGTGGAATTGAGGAAGATCCATACCTAAGAGAATCAGTCTGATGCACTTACAAAGGTACTCTCTAGAGATAGCTTTTAGATGTATGTGGCAAGGATAGGTTTGCTGAGAAGAGATGAGTTCACAAGAACTTGGAAGCACCAAGGTAGAGAATGTGAGCTCAAAAGTGGTGCTCCCAAGTTTTGAGAACATAAGAAGACAGGTCATGAAAAGATGGAAGCAGGTCGAAATAGAAATCAACCTGAGTAGCAAAGTTCAAAAACTGAGCTAGCTCACGCTGAGACTGAGCCAACTAAGTTGAAAATTGGGCCAGCTCAGTCCAGGTTTGGGTCGGCTATATCTTAGAGAAAAATTCAAATAGAAAGCAGCATTTTTGAGCTATTGCAATGGTACACAACTGGATCGGCTCAGTCTATGGCATGGTACACAACTGGGTCAGCTCAGTACTGAGCTATCTCACACTGAGATTAAGCCAACTAAGTTGAAAATTGGGCCAGCTCAGTCCAAGTCTGGGTCGGCTATATCTTAGAGTTCAAATAGAAAGCAGCATTTTTGAACTATTGGCATGGTAGACAACTGGATCGGCTCAGTCTGTGGCATGGTACACAACTGGGTCGACTCAATCTTAGACTGAGCCGACCCAGTTGCAGGTTAGCCAGCTCAATCTGAAACTAGGCTGGCTTAGTTTTTGCATATTTATTTTATGTACATGGGATGTTTGGATTTTGGAGAGTTTTTCTATGAGCTTGGAGCTTGATCCTTTTGTACAGTATAAATACTGAAAATAGGCCATGGTTGTATATGATGTTGAATTCATTGAATAAATCTCTTTTCTCCCAAAAAACTCTTGTGCCCTTTTTCTTTCTTTTCTCTTGAATCCATTATTTTGCTCCCACGTTGATCCTAGGAGACTGTTCCTTGTTGCTTGGCTTATCACCACGGCCACGCCAGTCCGAGAGTGGATAGTTTATTCCAACAGAAATATCATCAACATTATGGTATAGACTATGATGAGACATTTTCTCTTGTGGCAATGCTCAAGTCTATTTGAATTATGCTTGCGATAAAAGCACATCTGAATTATAAAATCTAGCAAATAGATGTGAAGTTAGCTTTCCTAAATAGAGAGATGGATGAAGAGGTGTATATGATACAATTTGAAGGATTCACATCTATAGATGAGTCTAAGGTATGCAAGCTTTAAAGATCTATTTATGGATTGAAGCAGGCATCTTAAAATCAAAACATGCATTTTGATAAGATGATCAGAATGTATGGTTTTGTTACGAACGGAGAAGAACCTTGCATATATAAATGAGCAAATAGTTCTATAGTAATATTTCTTATATTGTATGTAGATGATATTCTCTTAATCAAAAATGACATCGCTACATTATAGGAAATAAAAATGTGGCTATCATCACAGTTCTCCATGAAGAATTTGGAAGAAGCATCCTACATCCTAGGGATAAAGATCTATAAATATAGATCTAAGAGGTTACTTAGATTGTTTCAATTCATATACATTGATACTATGTTGAAATGGTTCAGCATGGAGAATTTTAAGAAAGGCTATCTTTCGATAGGCCATGAAATTTTTTTCTAAGAAGGATTATCCAACAACTCCTCAAGAGAGAGTGTGTATGAGTAGGATTTCATATGCCTCTATAGTAGGATCTATCATGTACACCATGACATGTACGAGACCAGATATGACATACTCACCAGGGATAGTGAGTCAGTACCAGTCTAATCTGGGTGAGAAGCACTAGAAGATTGTAAAGATAATCTTTAAGTATTTAAAAAATACTAAGGACTAGTGGCTTATATATGGAGATGTTGACTTAAAACTTATGGGATATATTTATTTTAGTTTTCAGTTAGATCATGACGATAGTAAGAGTATGTTTAGTTATGTTTTTACCTTAAATAAAGAAGCAATCTGTTGGAAAAGTCACAAGCAGCACATCATAGCTGATTCTATTTATGAGATGGAGTACACACGGCATCCAATGTTGCTAAGAAAGTTGTGTGATTGTGGAAGTTCATCAATGAGCTTGGAGTGGCATCCTCCATCGATGGTCCAATTTTGCTGTACTGTGGTAGTACTAGAGCCATTGCTCAAATGAAAGAACCAAAGTTCCATCGACATACCAAGCATATTCTGCATCACTACCACCTTGTCTAAAAGATCGTGGATTGAGATGATATCAACCTTTAGAAGATCAATAAAAAAAAAAATCTGATCGACCTATTTACTAAAACCCTCGGAACAAAGAAGTTCAATGAACATGAGTGGAAGATGGGTATTTGATACTATTTTAATTAGCTTTAGTCCAAGTGGAAGTTGTTCCAAATTATGTCCTAAAGCCAATCATCTAAGTTATAGATGATTGTGCTTCTCTTATAATTTGTATATGAATTATTGATTAATAAAAGTTATTTAACTTTTCATCATTAGTTGTCTATCTTCCTTAAATGAACTCCTATGTTATGATGAAGTTCTTAGAACCACTTTCAATCAATAAAGGAGGATTTATCGAATGGTTCTTAAAATCGTTCGCAACCAAATGATGCATTATTAATTAGGACAATAACATTCATCAAGTGTAGGTCATTGTATGCCATTTGAGTTGGTTGTCCTCTTAACCAAGAAGTGTGAAGACACTCATGTGGCATGCAAGTAAGATGTAGGAGTACATTTATACTGAATGTGATCAATCTATGAAGCACTTTGCTATCAACAGTAGCTCATAAAGGCTATAAGTATAAGTATCCCTCTGATCTGAGATCACCATGATGACTTGCAAGTAACTCACTGTATTTTTATGCTAGACTATTTATATTTCTAATACAATGACAGAAGGTCTCTAAGTGTAGTTAAGTACTTATGAAGTAGGTATGTGAGTCAAGATGGGATTGACCACTCCAAAAAGTTTGGAGAGAATGACTCACTGCATTTCAATTAATCTAAACTTAGGCCTGGGTAATCCTTTGAAGAGTCATGGGATTTGTAAGGTTGAGACACCATATGGATGAACTAATTAAGAGTTGATAGTTAATTTTGAAGTTATCATGAGCATTAAAAGTCAAAGGTTTATATAGTAACCATAGGCCAAGGTTCTTGAATATTGCTTTACATACATTCAACCTATCCGAACATTGGGTATCATTACTAGATTGTCACTTTAATTGGTATAGAAATCTATTCCTATGGTACTGGCTTAGGTTCGAACCCATGGGATCACACATATAAGAGATTTTTATCTAATCGAATGGCTGATCAATGATTATGAATCATTCAAGGATCTAATTGTCAATATGATTGATCATTAATCAAGTGCAAGTATTATGATAGAGTAATTCGTTAAATGTCAGTAAATTATAGGAGGATTAATTAGCAATTAGATTGCTAGTTGGTTCTATTTGATTGATCATTAAGGATAAAATTAAATTAAATTGAATTGAATTTAATTTAGTTTGGTTTGGACTTGATTAGGTCAAGCCTAACTAGATTATGAGATAACCTAATTATAAGAGAGATCAATTTTCTATTTGATTAGGACTTGTGTGCACCTAATTTTTGATTAAATTAGGATTTATATAAGATTTAATTAACATTTAATTGGATTCTTAGTTGGACTAGGATCATCCTTAATTAGGTTACACCAATTTCAATTTAAATAGGGATTGGGTTAGGTTTGATCAAAGATCAAAAGAGAGCCCAATTGGACTAGGACTCTCTTCCCTCCCTTGCGCCAACTAAGCCACACGCCCCACTATTTTTTCTACCCAATTTTTCTCATATTGGCATGAGATTTCTCATGCCAATCTAATGCCCCACGTGCCACTCCCTCTTAGTCTTTGGGTGAAAGAAGTCTCCACCAAAAGAGGAAAGACTTCTTTGCTTATAACTCTATTGGATAGAGTTTTAATTTGACCAAACTCTATCTCTTTGCATACCACCTATATAGGACCTTTTGGCATGAGAAAGTTGTGATTTTTACCAAGAAAAATCAGAAAGGGTGTGGCAAGCTGGGTGCTTTCATCTAGTGGGCATAAGGTTTCTTTTGAACATCTCCTTTGCATGTCTTTTTGAGAGAAAAGAAAGTAGAGAAGAAGGGGTTCTTCTCTTAGGGATTTTTCTTTTCTTTGTACATGTTTTTGAGAGAAAGAAGAGAGAAGAGTCTCTCTTATTCCTCAGTTTCTTCATCTCTTGGAGCATCTGAGAGTTTTGAAGAAAGAAGATCAGATGAGCCATCAAGATGGACTTGCAAGAAGCTAGCACCCCATACAGATCTTCGATCGTCGAACCTTTGATTAATATAGATGTCTCGTGTGAACATCCTATATAGGCCGGACAACCTATGCAGCTTGGGGCAATAATCAGATCCATAAAAATCAGCAGTGGAGTTCCCGACCCACACTTAGGTATAAAGATCTTATCTTTGTTACATCCTAGATATGATATAGGGCATTGATATGATCAATGCTTATCTGTTTATTTTAATTTCATATTTATATATGCATCATGTCGTGTCATAAATCCTATTTTATAGGTATTTAATGATCTGATCATATGCATAAATAGATTAATAGGATTAATTTTATGTCTTCCACTAGTTTTATTTCAAAAAAGTTTCAAAAAATATGCTTGAAACCCTACTAGTTTTCCTTCATTCCCATGATATCCAACTTCTTTATTATAAATTTTCTTTCTGTGGTGCATATGTTGTGTGGAGTATGGTCTAACTTAATACTCACCTCAGTGTTCCATGTTCACCACATATCATCCTTGATTGAAGATATAGCAAGGGTTGGGGGTTAAATCATAGAAATGATGTAGTCTAGGAAACTTATCAGGGAATATGATCAATGATGATGTAAGTATGTTATGCTAATTAGTATCAAACTAAGCATATATGCAAGTCAATTTTTGTTTCATGAACTTTTCTGTATATGTCATAGATGTATTTTGATCCCTCCTACAACAGCATTCTTTGACTGATCCATCCATACATTTAGACTCTTACTTTTTTTTGAAATAGTTGTTTATTGTAATTATTTTACCTACTTATTGCATTTTCTTGCTTTAGTCTATTCGTGTATTTGACATCATCTGCTTCATTCTTTTTCCATTTAGAACATGCTATTGAGCATGTCGATGGTTAGTGATAAAGCTTTGTGAGACTTCATGCCACTTTTGTTAGGTGAATTCAAGCAAATGTTTGTGCCCTTATGCATGTTAGCACATTGACATCTACTTATTGTTAATCTTGGTGATAGATGTTTAGGAACTATATATCCTTTTGGGGGAGAGCAAAGAGGAATAGCCAGAATATTTGTGAGTAATAAATTATATGTTTATGGGATATTGTGTACACTAACATGATTTATTATATTTTGATGATTTTTAATTGTATGTTGTAGGTAATCTGACTGACTACGATGGTACGAGAAGTCTACTCCTTTAATATGGTAATTGGACACTTCATTTTGTTGACTGCCCACAGCAAGATATAGGATAAGTTCTATATGTCACTTTATTTTTGTTTATTAACATGATACACGTACATGCCATGCCAACATGCCAAATAATGGTCCGTGGTGTTGCGCCCTTGTACCAAATAATGGTTGATGCCAAATAATAGTCTATGCCAAATATTGTGTGACTAAGTTAATTAAAGCTTATTTATTCATCTTTTGATTTGTTTTATAGGTTGTAATAATATGCCATTTTGCGAGCTTGATTGCGCCATCTATGTCATGCATTTTATCGAAAGCATGATGATTGGTGGCCAGATCACCATTACCGATGCTACCGTGCTAGAATTGCATGTTAGATATGCTGCTTAGATTATCATGAAGGATCGAGAAGGGGCATCATCATCCTAGGCTATGCTATTCTACTATAGTTTCTTTTTTGTAACAATTATATTTTGGAAGAGAACTTGTATATTATTTGTAAGATATTTATATTGTGCTTAAGTATTTGAGTTGTGTTGGATCAATGAACTTGTTGTGCTAGAATTATGTAACACATTTGTAATATATTTTTGCAAAGAACTTGGTATAGCTGAATTCACTGTTTTGTTGTCTATTTGGCACAATAAAATTTAATACATGTGAATTGATGGTGTTGTTTTCTGACTGGTATAATGAAATTGATGATATTTGAATCCTTTATCTATTTGTCTCACTAGTGTATCAAAATCATTGACAAATGAATTGATTTTTTTTGTTGGGCAGTTGGTGTTACCATATTTATGATATTTGAATTCACTTATTATTTTTTTTATTTTCTATAAAAATATTAAATATTAGCGATGATATTAGCAATGGCAAAAAATTTTATTGCTAAAATAGCTTTTTGCCACCACAACCTCGACCAAAAAAAAACCATCACTAATACTATTAGTGATGGCAACTAAATTATTAGCGACGGTTAAGACCACCTCTAAAAATATAAAATTTATTTTAAAATATTTAAATAAAAAATATTAGTAATGAAAAATTTGGATTATTAGCAACAAAAATTTTTCCATCACTAATAATTAACTATTAGCAATGGCTTCATTATTATTAGCGATGGCGCAAGCAGTCACTAAAATTATTTAAAATTTTTAAATTTTTATGATATTTAAATATAAAATAAAATTAGTGATGACATTTTTTACTATTAGCGATGAAAATCTATCATTGCTAATAATATTTTAAATTAAAAAAAATTATTTAAAAATATTATTAGTGATGAAATTAGCAACGACATATTTGCCATTGCTAATAATCCCATAACTGATTTAACTCAAATTCGAACTCGATTCAAATCTAATTCGAAATTCTGTTAAACCTAATTTAATTAAGCTTTAAATCCAAATTCTATTTAGATTATAAAATTTAATTAATCTTAAATTAAATTAAAATTAATTAAATTAAATTTCATTTAAATTAATTAGAAAAAATTATTTTTTAATTTGGTTTCAATTCGAATCTAATTTAAAATTCTATCAATTCTAATTCAATTAGACTTTTAATTCAAGTTCAACTTAGGTAGTAAAATTCAATTACTTTCAAATCAAGTCAAGCCTAATTAAATTTAAGCCGATTTGGATAATTAGAAAAAAATGGTTTTTAATTTGGATTCGATTCAAATCTAATTCGAATTTGATTCAAATCTAATTCAAAATCCTATCAAACCTAATTGAATTAGGCTTTAAAAGTTAAGATTAATCAAATTAAAGTTGATTTAAATCAATTAAGAAAAAATAATTTTAATTTAGATTCAATTTGAATTCAATTCGAACCCGATTTGAATTTAATTAGAAAACCTATCAATCCTAATTCAATTAGACTTTAAAATCCAAGTCCTACATAGATAGAAAAATTCAACTGCTTTCATATTAAGTCAAGTCTAATTTAATTTAATTTAATTATAATTAATTATAAAAAAATAATTTTTAATTTAGATTCAATTCAAATATAATTGAAACTTGATTCAAATCCAATTTGAAATCTTGTCTAAGCTAATTCAATTAGACTTTGAAACTAAGTCCTAATTAGATTATAAAATTTAATTACATTCAAATTAAGTCAAGTCTAATTAAATTTAATATGACTTAAATTAATTATAAGAAAATAGTTTTCAATTTGGATTCGATTCGAGTCCAATTCCAAATTATGTCAAACCTAATTCAATTAGACTTTGAATCCAAGTTTTACTTGAAATATTAAAATCTAATTAGCCTTAAATTAAGTCAAGCCTAATTAAATTAAATCTAATTTAAATAAATTAGGACTTGATCCATAAATTAATTAAGTCCAAAAATTTAATAAAATCAAATATTGACTTTTAATCATCCAAAAAATGACTTAGAAGAAAAATTAATATTAAAAAAATTATATTAGCGATGGCTTTAGCGATGGTAGAAAAACCATCACTAATAATTTAAAAAATATTATTTGAAAAGTTTAATCATTAGCGACGAAAATAGTATTACCAATGACATTTGCCATCGCTAATAATATTTTTCATATTAGCAATAGGAGATGATTATTAGTGATGGAAGTTGCTGTTACTAATAATCTTTCTTTCCTTGTTTTTTCTCATGCCACCACCTACCATCCCCTCATTTTTACCCACCCCATCATCCACCATGTCCTCATTTTCCCACCACCCCCTCCGTCCTTCAGCATTTTTATCCCTCACCGCCACTGCCCTCTCCCCCATCCTTCGGTCCCCCTACCAGCCCCTCTCTTCCCCAACCGGTGACCTCCCCCCAGCTACACCCGACCCACCTTCTCAAGCTCCTAGCTACCTTTTTGCCTCCCCAAGTCCCTGGCCATCTCCCTCCGGCTGCATCCAACTTGCCTTTCTGAGCCCTCGACCATAAGCTCCGGTCTCCTCCCACTTCCTCAAAATCCTACTCTACCACTCCCTCTCTCCCACCCTTGGTCCCCCCGCCAACCCTCTCTCCTCCAACCGCCTCCCCCAACCGCACCAGGTCCACCTCCTCGAACCCTCGACCACCTCCCATCTCCCAAGCCCTTGGGCACAAGCTTCCGACCTCTTGCCTTCCAGATATCCTAGCCCACCACCCTCCTCTCCCCACCAATCGATTTTCCCGCCACCCCTCTCTCTTCCTAGCTGCTTCCCCCAGGCGCCTCTACCTCACTTTTTTCAACCTTCCGCTGCCTCCTGCCTCCTTGAACCTTCAGCACTTTCAATTCTCCCACCACCACCTCTCTCTCCCAACCGATGGCTCCCCTTGGTCTTCTCACCCTGACTATACTCGACCAACCTCCTTGTGCCCTCAGCCTCCTCCTACCTCCTCGAAACCTCGGTCCGCCACCCTCCTCTCCCTCACCGTTCATTCCCCACCACCCCATTCTCCCCCCAGCCACCTCCTACCTTCTTTCTCAAACCTTTGGCCACCTCCTGCCTCTCTGTACCTAACCCTTTAGTTCCCCTTTACCCACTCTCTCCCCCATCCGATGGCTTACCCCAGCGATCTCCCTTTGACTGCACTCGAGCCACCTCCTCGAGCCCCCAGTCTCCTCTTGCATTCCCAAAACCCTGGCCCGCCACCCTCCTCTCCTCTGCCATTCAGTTTTTCCGCCACCCCCTCTATCCCCCTGGTCTCCTCCTGCCTTCCTCCCTGAACCTCCGATCGCCTCCTGCCTCCCCGAACCCCAAGCCCTTTGGTTTTCCCACCATCCCATCTCTCCCCATTTGCATCACTAAAAGTTATTTTTTAGTTAAATTATTTTAATTAAGTATAATTAGATATTAAAAATAATTTAATTAAGTATTAATTTATTTGGGATTTGGGTCTCTATATGTAGAGTGCTTGAATTGAGGGAAGGTTTGGGTAGCATTACAAATACGAAATTGAGACGTACCCTACGCATTTCGATCTCGGCATGTAGAGTACTTGAACCAAGAAAAGGTTCGGACTATAAACACCAGGTTGAGACATGCCCTGCATGTTTTGGTCTCGACATGTAGAGCACTTGAACCGAGGAAGGATTCAGGCAACATTGCAAACATGTGGGCGAGACATGCCCTGTGCATTTCGATCTCAACATGTAGAATGCTCAAACCGAGGAAAGGTTTGGACTATAAATACAAGGTTGAGATGTGCCCTGCACGCTTTGATTTTGGCATGCAGAGTGCTTGAACCAAGGAAAGATTCTAACAGCATTGCAAATACAGGATCGAGACATGCCCTACGCATTTCGATCTTAGCAAGTAGAGCGCTCAACCCGAGGGAAGGTTCAGGCTGCAAACATGAGGCCAAAACATGCCCTATGCACTTCGATCTCGACATGCAGAGTGCTCGAGCAGAGAAAAGATTTGAGCAGCATTGCAAACATGGATCCAAGATGTGTCCTGCGCACTCTGGTCTCAGTATGTAGAGCACTCAAACTTAGAAAAGATTTAGACTATAAACATGAGACCAAGACATGTCCTACGTACTTTAGTCTCAACATGCAGAGCACTTAAATCGAGGAAAGGTTCGGGCAGTATTGCAAACACGGGCCCAAGATGTATCCCATGTGCTCCAATTTCGACATGCAGACTGCTCAAACTAATAGAAGATTCGGGCTGCTAATACAAGGCCAAGACTATCCTACGCGGTTTGATCTCGACATGCAGAGCACTCAAATCGAGAAAAGGTTCGGCAGTATTGCAAACACGATTTTGAGATGTGCCCTGCACGCTTCAATCTTGGTATGTGGAGTGCTCGAACGAAAGAAAAATTCGAGCAGCATTGCAAACCATCCCCATTTGCAACGATGTTCTTTACTTCTATGATTATGCTTTTGGAAATGCTGCATGCTTAGTTCAATGACAGGCTCATTGTCATTGTAAGAAATGTATCAATAGAGAATATTTGATAAGAATAGAATAGTTATCCATTTATATAAGAGTGAATTTATGCCAAACTACAAGTGTTGGTACTTGTATGAGGATCGAGACATAGGAGACAATTACAAGAGCTTCGAAGGCTCTACTTGTCCAAGACCTTACTTATGTGCAAGAGCTTAATGGTGATAGCTTGAGCAGATGATTAACACATTTTGTATTTGATCTGATTATTGGTGGATGTTCATGTAATAATTTTTTAGATGGTAATCATTATAGTCATGATGGACAGAGTTGCTATGGTTATAGTCATACTTATCCTCTTTAGGGTTGCTACCTCCTAGAGGCTAAGCAGGCTATAACTATGGCAACCCCTATAGTCCATCACAACTATGGCGGTTGCTATTTGAAAGATTATTATATGGGCTACTACTAATAACCAGATTAAATCCACCAAATGTGCTATCATATGCTCGAGCCTATCATCATTAAGCTCTTGCACATCAGTAAATGTATTGGATGAGTACAGCTTCTCATCCATGCATATTATCTTTCATGTCTTTCTGTGCAAGTACCAACACTTATAGTTTGGCAAAAATCCACTCCTATATGAATGAAAAACTATTGTATCACTATTAAGCATTTCTCTATTGATGCATCTCTTATAAAGACAATAAGCCCATCCTTGCCCTAAGAGTATAGTATTCCCAAAAGCATAATCACAAAAGTAAACAACATCATTGCAAACGAGGATGGTTAAGATGCACATCCGGCGCATGCGGACTTGGAGCTTGCCAGATGACTAGACTGCGCATGCCCCTCTCCCTTGATCTCACAAATCTAGGTCAAATTGACCTCTTGTCCTGTTTCCATCTCATGGGATTAAGATAAGCCCTGAACTGGTCAAGACAAGCCTTGATTTGATCAGGACAAGCTCCAATCAAACTAGAACAAACCCATACTAGATTCCTAGATGAGCCAAATATAATTTGACTTAGTTAAGACAAATCAGAAAGATGACAGAAAGAGAAAGTCAGGTCCAATCATGTGCTAGCATGATTTTCTTGAACCTGATTGGATCTAATCTAAATCAATCAAACTAGGTTAGCCTAATTGATGATATCCAGACCCAAATCCTTATTTATGTGATCTAGTTAGGTTTAATTTTGTATGGTAATAGGACATGTCGCGATCTCCATCATCGACATCATTAAAACATCTTTTGATGGACTACAACTCTTTTGATTCTCTCAATTAGAATTATCGATCATCAAGACAATGCTAATTGATTCCAAAATCCACTAGTGACACCTAGCAGTATATGGTAGCATTCCATCAAAATCGAATACGAACCTCTCAATGTAGCTACCTGTGTGATTGGCTTTTTCTATCATAAGCTCCAATAGAATCTAGGTCAAGGTGAACTCATCAGACCCTACACCTATCATATGAATAAATCATTCAATTCAAGTATGATGTGAAAATCTGATAGAAATTTTTTTCTATTATTTTTATACTACCATGGCCAGAGCTTAAGGACTTGATCTCATGATCATCATAGGACTACTCTTCTACCAAGATTGATAGATCCCCTATTGGTGGGATCAAATTCCTATAATGAACATGCTATAGCCAACATACACCTCAGAGTTTCAAATGGCTAGGAGACTAAGTTTATGGTGTAATCAAACTATAATACATTCAAGATGAACTACCGATGCATCTCAGGTGAAAGAACTAGATACACAACTATAGCGTCGAGCTAGTCATTGATGAGAAGGTAGACTTTCTTATGACTGCTTGATGTGATCATGCTTAGCATCCTAGTTCTCAACAAGTATCTGTGCTCTCACTCTGGTGTCTCCATATCATAGAATCAAGACTTATCTATCCTAAGAAAGTAATTGTACATCGATCTTTTGGATCGATCACCACCCTCGTGATGATCCTACGATCGAAAGCAATTTATGAGTTAATTATGATAACACATGCCATAAATTCTCAACTTTGGAGAATATGTTATCATGCCCATTAACTCAATAGATGTATCACAGACATTTTAAATATACAATGTAATAGAAAATAATTTTTTTATTTATTTTAAGTCAAAATTATAAAAATACTCCTAAAAGTATTTACAAGTGTTAGCCAATCTGGCTTCTAGGATACATATCTAACAAACTTTCACTTGATCTAAAGTCAATTGGCTACAAATCTAAGTCCCATCTTCTCAAGATGGACTTCGATCTTCTACTAGCCTAAAGGCTTCATTGGTTGATCAGCTGCATTGTCTGTGGTGTCGACTCTCTTAACCTTGGCATATCCCTTCTTAAGGTAATCGTGGATAAGGTGGAACCACCACTCGATATGCTTGAATTTTTTATGAGACCTCAGCTCCTTAGCTAGGGTTATGGCGCTATTATTATCATAGTACAGAGGGATGGCATCTGATGGCATCACTCCAAGCTCTTGGTGAACTTCTTGAACCAAAATGCCTTCTTCACAACTTCTAAGGGAGGATATACTCTGCTTCTGTATTGGAGTCTACTATCATGGTCTGCTTTGAACTCTTCCAATTTACAGCACCACCATTGCATAGGAATAGACTTTTAGATGTCGACTTTTAATCATCTATATAAGACAAATTCTAAATTTGTATATCCCAAGACCTAGAGTTCTCCATTACTAAAGATCAGAAACATATCCTTAGTCCTTCTCAAGTACTTAAGGATATATTTTATAGAAGTTCAGTGCTTTTTGCCTGGATTTAATTGATACCTGCTTGTAACACTCACAGCATATGCGATATCAGGTCGTGTACATAGCATGGCATACATAAGGCTCCCTATTGCCGAAGCATAAGTGATCTAGCTTATGTGTTCAATCTCCTCAAATGTGTTGGGGCATATCTTTTTGGAGAGATGAATGCCATGTCTAAAGGGCACTAGTCTCCTCTTGGAGTTTTCCATGCTGAACCTCTTCAGCACTTTCTTTATGTACATCTTCTATGAGAGACTCAACATCCTTTTTAACCTATCCCTATAGACCTTAATTTCCAAAATAAAGGATGCTTCTCCTAGGTTTTTCATAGAAAACTCTTTAGACAACCATACTTTAACCAAGGCAACATGGGAATGTCATTCCTAATTAAGAGGATGTCATCCACATATAGTACAAGGAAGACAACAACATTCCCACCAACCTTCTTGAACATACATGATTCCTTCTCATTCTTGATAAAACCAAATGATTTGATTACATCATTAAAATGAGCATTCTAGCTCCGAGATGCTTGCTTGAGTTCATAGATGGATCTTTGCAGCTTGTAGACCTTATGATCACCATCACTAGATGGGAAATCAATAAGTTATTCCATATAGATATCTTCCTCAAGATATCCATTTAGGAATATCATTTTTACATCCATCTACCATATTTCATTATTGAAATATATTGCTATTGTAAGCAACATGTGGATGGATTTAAGCAAGGTCACTAGCAAAAAGATATCTTGATAGTCAATGTCTTTGCACTGACTATACCCTTTCGCCACTAGCCTAGCTTTGAATATCTCTACATTTCAATCTGCACCTATCTTTCTCTTGAAAATTCATTTACACCCAATAGATACAATACCTTTGGGTGGATCTACCAAGGTTCAGACTTGGCTCGAGCACGTTGAGTCAATCTTTGACTTTATTGCCTCTAGCCATTTCTCATAGTCGATATCTGATTGTCTCATCATAGTTTTTGGGATCATCACCATGAACTATATTTTTTATGAGGAATATTTTCTCTATATCCTCTAAAGTAGTACCTAAGTACCTCTCAAGAGGACAAAAAATCCTATTTAACCTATGAGGTGGAGGAGATAGTGTGTGGATTGGCTCAGACTGACTGAGTTCATCTGGTTCCTTAGCTCGTTGCTCTTTAAAGACCTTCTCCTCAAACCTAATCTATCTTCTGATGCCACCATCTTGAATAAACTATGTCTCAAGAAAAATGGCATGTCGATTCACAATCATATTATGATCTTCTGGAAGATAGAAGTAATATCCGAATGACTCTTTAAGATATCTAATAAATGAAGCTCTAAATGATCTAGATTCTAACTTATCCACATACTATCTCTTGACATAAGCCAGACAATCCTAAATTTTGAGATAACTCAGACTTGGCTTCTTACCATGCCATATCTCATATAGTGTAGTAGGAATGGTTTTAGATGGAACCCTACTCAGTAGATAAATAGCTGTCATTAAACTATATCCCTAAAGAAATTCAAGAAGGTTCGTGAAGCTCATCATTGATCGGACCATATCTAATAGGGTCTGATTTCTCTGTTCTAAAATCCTATTGAGTTAAGATGTTCTAGGTGGAGTCCATTATGAGACAATGCCATTGTTGTTGAGATAGTCTAGAAATTATTGACTAAGATATTCACTTCCTCAATCTAATCGAAGAATCTTAATGGACTTTTTGATTTATTTTTTATTTCATGTCTGAATTTTTTGAATATTTCAAAGGCTTCAAACTTGTATCGTATCAAGTACACATACCCATATCGAGACAAGTCATCGATAAAACTAATGAAGTAGATAAAGTTGCCTCTTGCTGGCACATTGAATGGACCACACACATCTATGTACCAGGGCAAGTAGGTTTGTAGCCCTTTCCCCATGTCCTACAAAGGGTAGCATAGCCATTTTGCCTTGAAGGCATAACTCATAAATCAGATATGACTCAAAAGTCAAGGGATTCATTAGTCTAGATTTCTCTAATTTATTAATCCTGTCTTCAGCTATATAACCTAGTCTAAGATACCATAGATACCTTTCATTTATACTATCTTTAGGTCATTTTGATCCTATGGCATTCATGTTTTGCTTGACATTGTATACAGAAACATCTACATGTAACTGATAGAGACCGTTAATTAAGAAACTACTAACAATTTTATTTTTTTCATAAAGAATGATACAGTGATCCTTAAGGAAGGTAATTACATAACTTTCTTATGCTAAGCATGAAATAAAAATTAAATTTCTACTTGCAGCAGGCATAAAATAATAGTCCCTAAGAACTAAGACATATCCAAATGGTAATCGAAGAGGGCTTGATCCAATGACCACAGCAGCAACTCTTGCTCTATTTTCAACATGCAGGATCATCTTACCTTCCCTCAGTCTCTTTCTATCCTCAAGATACTATGTAGAAGTGCACAAATGAGCACTAGAACTAGAGTGAAGCACCTAATTGGATACAGAAGAAACTATAAGATTAGTCTTAATGATGAGTATACCTCCAGAAGGTCCTCCTTGATTCTTATTCTTCAAGCTGGCCAGATACGTAGGGCAATACTGCTTTCAATGACCATTGGAGTTGTAGTGAAAACATTTTGTTTTCTTTGGGGCTTTCTTCTTCGGCTTGCTCTTCTTCTTTTCCTCTATTTTCTACTTTTTCATAGACTTTTTCTTCTTTCTAAAAGACTTTCTCGTAGAAGAAATCCACTCCATAGCTAAAATTAAGCCCTTTGAACTCTTCAAAGTCTGCTGAGCAATGATCAGCATGTTCATCAATTCAGCCAATGTACACTAGAGGTTATGCATATGAAAGTTCAGGATGAACTGTCCATATGAATTAGTCAAGGACTATAGGATCACATCAATTTGTAGATTCTTGTCCATCAGGACATTGAGCATCTCAAGCTCTTCAAGGTCCTTAATCATTGCCAGGCAATGATCTTGGATTGACTGCTCATCACGTATTTGCACCTTAAATAGTCTTCTCAAGATTTGATAATGCACTGTGTGACTCTGTTCATCATATAACTCTTGTAGGTGAGCCAACATTTGGCATGCAGTCCTAATGTCCTCATGTTGGTGCTATAACTTATCAGACATTGAGCCCAACATATAGCACCTAATCTTATTATCATCGTCCAACCACTTCTTATAAGATGCTCTCTGATCAACGGTTGGACGGACTAGGAGAGTGGAAAGTTCCTGATCTAGTACATAGATCAGCTTTCTGGAACTCAAAATGATTTGCAAGTTTCAGAGCCAATCCTTCTAATTATGTCTGATTAATCGATGGACATCTAGGATTCGGGCTAGGGGATTTGATGCAGACATCATCCTTTAAAGAGTCAAAGTTTCTAGTTAGATTTGTAATTGATTTAACCAATTTGTTTAGGAGTTTCATTTATAAATAAATTTAGGCTTTTACTATTTTCTCGGATCCCTACACTTTCTTAGCAAATATGCAAAAATCTCCACGATTAAAGATTTTTAGTGGATGGTGCGGTCCCACCAATTGGCTCACCACCTCACCTAACAGTTAATGGTGATGGATCAGCCAATGAGTGGATAACTCTTGTCCAATATTTCTTTAAATATGGTATACCAAAACTTGATCTCTAATTCATGAAGCTCACCATGTCCAAAATATTGCTCCACTCCTTAGTTAAGTCAAACCCACCATTTACACAAACTGGATTCATGATTGGGACCCTCACCGTATCCAAAATATTAAGCCCAACCCATCCTCCAATCTATAGCATCCTATACCTAATAGATATGGTTGCATTTTTCTGATGCAACTGAACCACTGTATCTAGCTGAGAACAATCAACCTCGAAAAGAGCCCACACATTTATAATAGTGAAAGACCAATGACTTAATATTTTTTATGTAGATTTTAATTTAGATCTCTTAGACTCGACTAGTCATAATGATTATGACTAACCTAATGGCATGAGTTAGCTCGAATTATTAGCCATCTCAAACTAGAACTGGATCAACCAAAATGGCCAGGTAAGTAAGATTGATGGAAGGGATATGCCATTAACTCGTTGTGAATGCATTTAGGTCGCGTAGCTCCTAATTAAAGATCACTGATCGTATCTGCCAAACTTATCTTAGACCTAATTATCGAACCAAAATCGATCGAGTTAGCCTATAATCTAGGCTCAAATCATGGAGCTAAATTAGGTCTTGAAGTGATCGACCACATGTGACTATGAGTCAACCTTGACCAAGACTTACATCTAATGGGCTGATCAAATCCAAGCACTCTTGATCCCACCTAACCAACTATTGATTTGGTTTGATCAACCGCTAGATCTAATCAAGCAACCCATACCTAAACCCATGTTTTATGAAGGTGTCTTAGATATGAAAATTATCAATTTTAGATCTAGTTTGTTTCATAAACTTAATTCTTAATTAAGTCTAAGGGTTCATAAAATAAATCATGCATCAAAGATCCTAGGATTTTTGAATCTAGGGTTTTGCAAAAAAGTAAATTTTCGATTGCTGATTAAAGACAAACACATAGTACCCCTATATGCCATAAGAGTACCCCATCAAATGAGAATCAAGGGCCTTTAAATCCTTCTTACTCTTATGATCGGATGGCCAAGGGGAATGCCTTTATTGATACAAAAATCCATCTCAAGGTTGGGTTGGCTGGAGTTGTGCGATGGTGGCAAGCCAGCGGCAATGGAATGAAGGCGGCCACACCTGCAAGAGAAGTCCTTGATTGGAGTTGGCTCCGACGGAGATCCTTCAATGCTCAAGTCAGTTTTTCATTCAATAGAAGAAAGAATATGAGCATTTGAAGAGAAGAAATTGTGTACCTTGGGATCCCTCTTTTTTCTCTTTTATAGAAGGATTCGAAGTTTGTTAAGATGGCTCGTAGGTTGTTAGTCATGGGAGAATAATGAGTTGTTAGAGATATTTTGTTTGCCCACTAGAATATTTTTAGGAATCGTGTTAGGTATTGTCCCCTCATGGCATGTGGGAGTGGAGACTTCAGCTCTTCAATTAGCACTTTAGGCTTTTCAAGTTTAGCCTGAATTAGGACCTCGACCTCAGCCTTCAATGACCTTCAATTCAACCTTCAGAAGACCTTGGCTTCCACCTCTTGATAACATCAAGTTAAGCCTGAGATAAGACCTTGGCCTCAGCCTTATGAAGGCCTTCAATTAGCCCATATTGTGACTCAGGCCTTCATCCCTTGATGATCTCAAGTTCGGCCTAAAATAGAATCTCGATCATAGCCTTTCGAAGACCTTCAATCAGCCTACATTATGACTTAGGCCTTCATCTTTTGATGAGCTCAAGCTCGGCCTTAAATAGGACCTCGACCACAGTCTTCTGAAGACCTTCATGAAGGGAAATCCTGATTTCCCGGTCCAGGTTCGTCCAGATCTGATTAGATCAAGAGATATATTTCAAAAATTTTCTCTTGACCTTAATCAGATCTTGATATGTTTCAGATCTGATTCTTATTATTTTAATAAATAAAATAAAATAAGATAAATTAAATCTAATTTAATTTACCTGATTTAGGTAATCCTATTACCCTGTAGATGATCCTGATTGCCGCGGAAGGTTCTGGATCTTAGCCACGCAAGCGCCTGGCCTCTACCGGTATCCACTCGGGTTAGATCTGGAGAACCTCTTCTTCTCTATCACACCTCCAAAAATCAGATCTGGATCTGATCTGGAGGATCTTCAAAACTCTTTTGAAGATCTGCAGTCGTCCTTTTGCAGCAGCGCAGCCTTCTTGCTTTTGATCGCCTTTCCTTGATCTGAATCGCACCAAACTAAGTCCAAAACACTTTTGGACGTGGAGAGCAAGGGGAGAAGAGAGTATGGCATGGAGAAGGAGGGGAGAGGCAGCCTTGGGGCGTGGGAAATCTCTATTGAATTCACTTAGGAATTAGGGTTGGGCGCAGGGTCTTATTTATAGACCTCTTGTGATCCAACTCCTCTTCCTCTCCAACCAATCACAACCCTTTGTGAAATCAGATCTAAATCTGATTGGTTGGGAATAGAGACCCCTGGATTCCTCCTTAGAGGGCGCCTAAGACCAGTCAAACTTGGATTCTTAGTAGAACTCTGAATTGGAATCCAAAAGGGAGGTGGAGTCCTTGTCCAACAAGGACTCCTAGGCGCCTCCTACTTGGGCTCACGCCACCCTTGGCGTGCGCCCTTCTCCTTGCCAGGTTCTGGCAGGGGGACAGGCCCCCACCAGCTCTCCAATAGGTGCATGACATGTGGTCAAAAGTCAAAGGGTCAATGGTCAACGTTTGACCAGTCAAAGGTAGACTTTTGACCAAAGTCAAAGAACAAGAAATGGCAGGTGACCAAAAATGGCAGGTAATGTCTTACAAATAAGACAACCTATTTCTGACTTGGACAACCTCCAGTCAGACCATATGAAGGCCTCTGATTGAGCACAAACTCCTTTGGCTCAGTCAGGACAACTTATTTATGATAGTAAAAGAAGAACGTTAGGTTCAATCGAGTGCTAGCACGATTTCCTTGAACCTAATTGAATCTCATTCAGATCAATTGAACTAGATCAGTTCAATTGATGATCACCAGATTCAAACCCTTGTTTGTGTGACCCAGTTAGGTTCAGTTCTGTATGGTAATGGGATATGTCATGATCTCTATCATCGACATCATCGAAACTCCTTTCGATGGATCAGAACTCTTCTGATTCGAACAGCTAGAATGATCGATCATCTAAATCATTCTAATTGCTCCCAAAATCCACCAGTGACACCTAGCAGTATATGGTGGCAACCCATCAGAGCTGAATGCGAACCTCTTGGTGCAGCTACCTGTGTGATTAAGTTCTTCTATCTTGAGCCCCGATCAGATTAGGGTTAAGGTGAACTCGTCAAACCCTAGTCTCTGTCATATGATGTAATCATTCGATTCGAGTCCAATGTGAAAATCTAAATAGAAACTCTTTCTATTATTTCACTCTACCATGGCCATGGATTTCTGGACTTGATTCTCATGATCATCATAGGGCTGCTCCTCTACCACCGAGGTAGATAGATTCCATCTTGATGCAATCCAGTTCCTACAATGAACATGCTATAGCCAACATACACCTCAGGGTTCCATATGGCTAGGAGACCGAGTAATGGTGTAGTCAAACTATAACACCCTCAAGGTGAACTGCCGATGCATCTCAGGTCAAAGAACCAGAACACTACTGCAGCATCGAGTCAGTCATTGACGAGAAGGTAGACTTCCCTAATGACTACTCGAGGTGGTCACGCTCAGTGCCCTCGTTCTCTAACGAGTACCTGTACTCTCGCTCCGGTGTCTCCACACCGTAGACTCAAGACTCATCTACTAAAGAGAAGCGATTGTACACCAACCTTCCGGATCAATCACCATCCTCGTGATGATCCTATGGTCGGGAGCATGTTTATGAGTTAATAATGATTATTCATGTCTTAAATTTTCAACTCTTGAAAATATGAATTATCATTACCATTAACTCAAAGGATGTATCACAGACACTAAATACACATATGTGATAGAAAATAACCCATTTTATTAATTATAGTCAAAATTATAATTTTGCCCCTAGAAGTGTATTACAAGTGTCAGCCAATTCTGGCTTCTAGGGCACATATATCTAACAATCTCCCACTTGTCCTAAAGCCAATTGGCTACAAGTCTAAGTCCCATCTTCTCAAGGTGGGCTTCGATCTTCTGCTGGCCCAACGGCTTTGTAAGTGGGTCTGCCACATTATCTGTGGAGTTGACTCTCTTGACCTCAACGTAACCTTTCTCAAGGTAATCGCGGATGAGATGGTATCACCGTTTGCTTGGAACTCTTCCAGCACAAACAGTCTGCCAGATGTCGACTTTCGATCATCTATATCGGACATGAAGTCCGAGTCTGTGTATCCCTGAACTTGGAGTTCTCCATTACCAAAGACCAACATCATATCCTTAGTTCTTCTCAAGTACTTAAGGATACATTTCACAGAAGTCCAGTGTTCTTCACCTGGATTTGACTGATATCTGCTTGTGACACTCACAGCATGGGCTATATCAGGTCGTGTACATAGCATGGCATACATGAGGCTCCCTATTGCAGAAGCATAAGGGATCTTGCTCATGCGTTCTATTTCCTCAGGTGTGCTGGGGCACATCTTCTTGGAAAGATGAATACCATGTCTGAAGGGTATTAATCCCCTCTTAGAGTTTTCCATACTAAACCTCTTTAGTACTTCCTCTATGTACATCTTCTGTGAAAGTCCTAGCATCCTATTCGGTCTATCCCTATAGACCTTAATTCCTAGAATAAAGGATGCTTCACCTAGGTCTTTCATGGAGAATTCCTTGGACAACCACATCTTGACTGATGTCAACATGGGAATATCATTCCCAATAAGGAGGATGTCATCCACGTACAATACGAGGAAGACAACAGCGCTCCCACTGACCCTTTTGAAAACACATGGTTCCTCTTCATTTTTGATGAAACCAAACTTTTTGATCACATCATTGAAACGAGTGTTCCAGCTCCGAGATGCTTGCTTAAGTCCATATATGGACCTTTGCAGCTTGCAAACCTTGTGATCAGTATCACTGGATGTGAAACCTAGCGGCTGTTCCATATAGATATCTTCCTCAAGATATCCATTTAGGAATGCCGTTTTCACGTCCATTTGCCATATTTCATAATCGAAATAGGCTGCAACAGCAAGCAATGTGCGGATGGATTTTAGCATAGCTACCGGGGAAAAGGTATCCTGATAGTCAATGCCTTCACGTTGACTATAACCTTTTGCCACCAGTCTAGCCTTGAATGTCTCCACATTCCCATCTGCACCAATCTTTCTCTTGAAGATCCATTTACACCCAATAGGTACTATACCTTCTGGTGGATCTACCAAGGTCCAGACTTGGTTTGAGTGCATCGAGTCGAATCTCTGACTTCATTGCCTCAAGCCATTTCTCGGAGTCGATATCTGATATCGCCTCGTTGTAGGTTTTGGGATCATCACCATGAGCACCATTACCTATGAGGAACATTTCCTCTACGTCCTCTGAAATAATACCTAAGTATCTTTCAGGGGGACGGGAAAACTCTTTCCGATCTACGAGGTGGAGGAGGTAGTGTTCTTATTGGCTCAACCTGATTTGGTTCCACTTGGTCCTTAGCTCGTTCTGCTTGTGAGACTTTCTCATCAAGCTTAATCTGCTTTCCAATGCCACTATCTTGAATAAACTATTTTTCAAGAAATATGGCATGTCGACTCACAATCACATTGTGGTCTTCTGGAATGTAGAAATAGTATCCTAATGACTCTTTAGGATATCCTATGAATCGAGCTCTAAAGGACCTAAACTCTAACTTGTCCGCTTGTTGTCTTTTGACATAAGCCGGACAACCCCAAATTCTGAGATGACTCAGACTTGGTTTCTTACCGTGCCATATCTCATACGGTGTGGTAGGAACGGTTTTAGAGGGAACCCTATTCAGTAAATAGATTGAAGTTAATAATGAATGTCCCCAAAGAAAATCAGGGAGGTCTGTGAAGCTCATCATGGATCGAACCATATCCAATAGAGTCCGATTTCTCCGTTCTGAAACCCCGTTGAGTTGAGGTGTTCCTGGTGGAGTCCATTGAGAG
>QRFJ01003053.1:0-58942 GCA_006176705.1 Cocos nucifera
TGCGGATGGATTTTAGCATAGCCACTGGGAAAAAGGTATCCTGATAGTCAATGCCTTCGCATTGACTATAACCTTTTGCCACTAGTCTAGCCTTGAATGTCTCCACATTCCCATCTGCACCAATCTTTCTCTTGAAGATCCATTTACACCCAATAGGTACTATACCTTCTGGTGGATCTACCAAGGTCCAGACTTGGTTTGAGTGCATCGAGTCAATTTCTGACTGCATTGCCTCTAGCCATTTCTCGGAGTCGATATCTGATATCGCCTCATTGTAGGTTTTTGGGATCATCACCATGAGCACCATTACCTACGAGGAACATTTTCTCTACTTCCTCTGAAATAATACCTAAGTATCTTTCAGGGGGATGGGAAAACTCTTTCCGATCTACGAGGTGGAGGAGGTAGTGTTCTTATTGGCTCAACCTGATTTGGTTCCAATTGGTCCTTAGCTCGTTGTACTTGTGAGACTTTCTCATCAAGCTTAATCTGCTTTCCAATGCCGCTATCTTGAATAAACTATTTTTCAAGAAAGATGGCATGTCGACTCACAATCACATTGTGGTCTTCTGGAATGTAGAAATAGTATCCTAATGACTCTTTAGGATATCCTATGAATCGAGCTCTAAAGGACCTAAACTCTAACTTGTCCGCTTGTTGTCTTTTGACATGAGCCGGACAACCCCAAATTCTGAGATGACTCAGACTTGGTTTCTTACCGTGCCATATCTCATACGGTGTGGTAGGAACGGTTTTAGAGGGAACCCTATTCAGTAGATAAATTGAAGTTAACAATGAGTGTCCCCAAAGAAAATCAGGGAAGGTCTGTGAAGCTCATCATGGATCGAACCATATCCAATAGAGTCCGATTTCTCCATTCTGAAATCCCGTTGAGTTGAGGTGTTCCTGGTGGAGTCCATTGAGAGACTATGCCATTTTCTTTGAGATAGTCTAGGAATTTCGGCTAAGGTATTCACCTCCTCGATCTGATCGAAGAACCTTAATGGGTTTTTTCAGTTTGTTTTTCTACTTCATGTCTGAATTCTTTGAACTTTTCAAAAGCTTCAGACTTGTGTCTCATAAGATACACATACCCATACCTAGATAGATCATCATCGGTAAAGGTAATGAAGTAGACAAAATTGCCTCTAGCCGGCACATCAAATGGGCCGCACACATCAGTATGTACTAGGGCAAGGAGATCTGTGGCCCTCTTCCCCATGTCCAACAAAAGGGAGTTTAGTCATTTTGCCTTGAAGACAAGATTCACAAGTTGGATATGACTCGAAAGTCAATGGACTCAATAGCCCATTTTTCTCCAATTTGTTGATCCTATCTTCTGCTATATGACCTAATCTCAGGTGCCATAGATATCTATCGTTTGGACTATCCCTAGGTCGTTTGGCATTCACGTTTTGCTCGATAGTTAGAATAGGTACATCAATATGTAGCTGATAAAGACCATTAATAAGGAAAACCATTTGCAATTTTATTTCTTTCATAAAGAATGTTACAATGGTCCTTAAAGAAGGTAATCACATAGCCTTCTTGTGCTAAGCATGAAACAGAAATCAAATTCCTGCTAGCTGCAGGCACATAATAACAGTCTTTCAAAACTAAGTCTAAACCAGATGGTAATCGAAGAGGGTATGTTCCCACGGCTACTGCAGCAACTCTTGCTCCATTACCGATGCGTAGGATCATGTCTCCATCCCTCAGCCTCCTGCTATCCTCAAGACCCTGCATGGAAGTGCACAGATGAGCACTAGAACCAGAGTCAAGCACCCAACTGGATGCAGAAGAAACCGTAAGGTTAGACTCAATAACGAGCATACCTCCAGAAGGACCTTCCTTCTTGTTCTTCAGGGTGGCCAGGTAAGTAGGGCAGTTCCGCTTCCAATGGCCGTCGCTGTTGCAATGGAAACACTTTCCTTTGACATCGGCCTTTTCTTCGGCTCTGCCTTCTTCTTCTTTGTTCCTTCCACCTTCTGCTTTTTCACAGACTTCTTTTTCTTTCCATAAGACTTTCTTTTGGAAGAAGTCCATTCCATAGCAAGAACTGAGCCTTTAGAACCTTTCATAGAAAGCTCAGCGGTAACCAGCATATTCATTAATTCGGCCAAGGAATTTTGAAGTTTATGCATGTGGTAATTCATGATGAATTGCCCATATGCATCAGTCAAGGATTGCAGAATAATATCGTTCTGCAGATCCAAGTCTAACTTCACACCGAGCTTCTCAAGCTCTTCCATGTCCTTGATCATCATCAGACAGTGATCTTGGACTGACTGCCCATCACGCATCTTAGCCTTAAAAAGTCATTTCGTGACTTGATACTTGGCTGCGCGACTCTGTTCACCAAACATCTCCTGCAGGTGAGCCAACATTTGGCGAGCAGTCCCGATATCTTCATGTTGGCGCTGGAGCTCATCAGACATCGAGCCCAACATGTAATATCTGGCCTTATTATCTTCGTCTATCCATTTTTCCAGAGACGCTCTCTGTTCAATGGATGGACGGGCTGGTAAGGTGGGAGGGTCCTGGTCCAATACATGGGTTAACTTCTCGAAACCCAAAACTATTTTGTAGTTCCTGAGCCAATCTTTATAATTGGGTCCGGTCAGTCTATGTGTGTCCAGGATACGTGCCAATGGGTTGGACGCAGACATTTTTCTGTAGAGAGTCAAAGATTCTAGTTAGATACTGTAATTATGACTTGACCAATTTATTTAGGAAATTTTATTTTTAAACAAATTAGCTCCCACTATTTTCTCGGATCCCTACACTCCCTCTGTAGAGATGCAAAAATCTCCATGATTAATGATTTCTAGTGGGTGGTGCGGTCTCACCAACTGACTCATCACCTCACCTAACAGTTATTGGTGATGGGTTAGCCAATGAGTGAACAACTCTTGTTCAATGATTCTCTAATCATGGTGCACCCAAACTTGGTCTCTAATTCATGAATCTCACCGTATCCAGAATATTGATCCACTCCTTAGTTAAGTCAGACCCACCATTTGCATAGACTGGGTTCCTAATTGAGTCTCTCACCGTATCCGAAATATTGAGCCCAACTCATCCTCCAGCCCATAGCATCCAATGCCTAATAGACATGGTTGCATCTTTCCGGTGCAACTGAGCCACTGTATCCAGTCCGAGAACAATCAACCCCGGGAAGGGCCCGCACATCTACAATGGTGGAAGACCTCAGACTTAATCTTTTCTTAGGGAGAATTGATTCAGGTCTCATTAAACTAGACTTGTCATAGTCATAACAATTATGACTAACCTAGTGGCATGGGTTAGCTCGGATTATTGACCACCTCAGATCAGAACTGTGTCAACAGATATGGCCAGGTAAGTGAGACCGGTGGAAGGAATATGCCATTAACTCGTACAAGAATGCATTCAGGTCGAGTAGCTTCCAATTAAAAACCAGTCGGTCGTATGTGCCAAACTTACCTTAGACACCAAATTGTTGAGTCCAGAACCAATTGGGTTAGCCTACAATCCAGACTCTAACCTCTGAGCCTAATTAGGTCTTGCTTGATCGTGACTCGATCTTGACCCAGACTTAATCCTATTAGGCTGGTCAATTTAAGCATTGTTGATCCCATCTAACCAACTCTTGATTCGGTTTGATCAACCGCTTAGACCTAATTGAGCTACCCAAGCCCGAACCCAGTATTATGAATATGTCTTAGATCTGAAAATTCTCAATTTTAGACCTAATTAATATTCCATAATCTTAATTTTTAATTAAGTAGGGTTCATAAACAAAATATGCACAATAAATCCTAGGGTTTCAGGATCTAGGGTTTTGCAGAAAGTAAGTTTTGGATTTCTGATTAAGGACGAACACGCAGCACCCCTACACATCATAAGAACACCCCATCGAATGGGAAGAGAGGGCCTTTAAACCCTTCTTCGTTCTTATGACCGGACGGCCAAGAGGAATGCCTTAATCAGGAACATGCAATACTACAAAATAGTTTTAGATCTATATCATATATCTCATATACAAATTAGATCTAATCATGGCATATTTTGCATACATCTCATGTATCGAATCATGCATATTTTTCAGATCTAAATTATCTCATAATAATCTAAAAAATTAGATTTAAATTGATCTAATCAAAATAAAAATCTAGAATTATGTAGAACTATTCTACAACTAGTCTAGACATGCATCAATCATATCTCATATGATATTTAAAATTAAATAATTTTTATTTACTATTTTTTAGATGTTATTATAACACTTATAATATCAAAAAATAGTAAATAAATAGATCTAAAATATGATTTAATCAGATTAAATCTAAAACATGCAAGACTATTCTATAGAACTATTCTATTTTAGAACTAGTCATGCATATTTCCTAATCTTAGATCCAAATCATTTAATTTTAATTTTTTCTGATTTTAGATCTGATCACATCTCATGTGACATCTAAAATCACTTATTTTTAATTAAAATAAATTTAAAATTAGATCTAAATAATTTTAGAACCTTGGCTCTGATACCAGTTGAAGGAAATCCTGATTTTTCGGTCCAGGTTCGTTCAGATCTGATCAGATCAAGAGATATATTTTAAAAATTTTTCTCTTTGATCTATATCAGATCTAGGATATTTTAGATCTGATTTTTATTATTTTAATAAATAAAATAAAATAAGAATAAATTAAATCAAATTTAATTTACCTGATTTGGGTAATCCTATTACCCGTTGATGATCCTGTATGCAGCGGAAGGTTCTGGATCTAGCCACGCAAGCGCCTGGCCTCTACCGGTATCCACTCGGGTTGGATCTAGAGATCCTCTTCTTCTCTATCACATGTCTCCAAAAATTAGATCTGGATCTGATCTGGAGGATCTTCAAAACTCCTTTTGAAGATCAGCAGTCGTCCTTTGCAGCAGTGCAGCCTTCTAGCTTTCAATCGCCTTTCTTTGATCTGAATCGCACCAACCAAGGTCCAAAACTCCTTTTGGACGTGGAGAGGAAGGGGAGAAGGTGGTTTTGGCATGGAGGAAGAGGGGAGAGGCAGCCTTAGGGCATGGGGTTTCATTTATAGACTGACTGTGATCCAACTTCTCTTCTTCCCAACCAATCATAACTTTTTGTGAAATCAGATCTAAATCTGATTGGTGGGAATAGAGTCCCCTGGATTCCTCCTTAGAGGGTGCCTAAGACCAGTCAAAGTTGGTTCTTAGGAGAACTCTAATTGGAATCCAAAAAGGAGATGGAGTCCTTGTCCAACAAGGACTCCTAGGCGCCTCCAACTTGGGCACACGCCTAGGGTGGCGTGCGCCCTCCTCCTTGCCAGGTTCTGGCAGGGGGACAAGGCCCCCACCAGCTCTCCAATAGGTGCATGACATGTGGTCAAAAGTCAAAGTGTCAATGGTCAACATTTGACCAGTCAAAGGTAGACTTTTGACCAAAGTCAAAGAACAAGAAATGGCAGGTGACCAAAAATGGCAGGTAATGTCTTACAAAATAAGACAACCTTTTCTGACTTGGACAACCTCCAGTCAGACCATAGTGAAGGCCTCTGATTGAGCACAAACTCCTTTGGCTCAGTCAGGACAACTTATTTATGATAGTAAAAGAAGAACGTTAGGTTCAATCGAGTGCTAGCACGATTTCCTTGAACCTAATTGAATCTCATTCAGATCAATTGAATGGATCAGTTCAATTGATGATCACCAGATTCAAACCCTTGTTTGTGTGACCCAGTTAGGTTCAGTTCTATATGGTAATGGGATATGTCATGATCTCTATCATCGACATCATCGAAACTCCTTTCGATGGATCAGAACTCTTCTGATTCGAACAGCTAGAATGATCGATCATCTAAATCATTCTAATTGCTCCCAAAATCCACCAGTGACACCTAGCAGTATATGGTGGCAACCCATCAGAGCTGAATGCGAACCTCTTGGTGCAGCTACCTGTGTGATTAAGTTCTTCTATCTTGAGCCCCGATCAGATTAGGGTTAAGGTGAACTCGTCAAACCCTAGTCTTCTGTCATATGATGTAATCATTCGATTCGAAGTCCGATGTGAAAATCTAAATAGAAACTCTTTCTATTATTTCACTCTGCCATGGCCATGGGCTTCTGGACTTGATTCTCATGATCATCATAGGGCTGCTCCTCTACCACCGAGGTAGATAGATTCCATCTTGATGCAATCCAGTTCCTACAATGAACATGCTATAGCCAACATACACCTCAGGGTTCCATATGGCTAGGAGATCCGAGTAATGGTGTAGTCAAACTATAACACCCTCAAGGTGAACTGCCGATGCACCTCAGGTCAAAGAACCAGACACACTACTGCAGCATCGAGTCAGTCATTGACGAGAAGGTAGACTCCCTAATGACTACTCGAGGTGGTCACGCTCAGTGCCCTCGTTCTCTAACGAGTACCTGTACTCTCGCTCCGATGTCTCCACACCGTAGACTCAAGACTCATCTACTAAAGAGAAGCAATTATGCACCAACCTTTCGGATCAATCACCATCCTCATGATGGTCCTATGGTTGGGAGCATTTTATGAGTTAACAATGATTATTCGTGTCTTAAATTTTCAACTCTTGAAAATATGAATTATCATTACCATTAACTCAAAGGATGTATCATAGACACTAAATACACATATGTGATAGAAAATAACCCATTTTATTCATTATAGTCAAAATTATAATTTTGCCCCTAGAAGTGTATTACAAGTGTTAGCAATTCTAGCTTCTAGGGCACATATATCTAACAGCATGCTGTGCTGATTTCCTACATGAAACATCAGATCAGAGATCATAGGCTCATGTGGACGACTCCTAAAGGTCGGATGCATATGTGGGTCATGATATCATCCTCAAGTTCGGATCAGCAAGTTAGAACATCTAACTTGCTCAGGTAATAGATATGATCTATAAATTTCATACTTGCATTTGATGTAGTGTAGATCCAGGTTGATTTGATCAACCCTTTACTTTCTTATTTGATTTTTATTTCTAATTTAATATCATACCTTGATTATGTAATAGATCTAAGATCTAGGTATTTACATATTTATTTAAATAAATATTTAATTTATTTAAGTCTTCCGTTGCATGATCTTGAAAAAGTTTCAAGATCTACCTGTGAATCCCTAGATCTGGTTTCTTCATCTCCAACATTCAGGAATCGCTCAATATTTTCAAATCTTCTACTAATTTGAAGTTCTTACAACATATTACAAATATGGACTGGACTTTCAGTATCTAATATCTAAGTAGAAGTATCACAAATAGAAAAATTATAAGGTATTTTCTATAACATCCTTGATCAGCAACTACTTGCTTATCTCTCTTTTTTAGCCTGTTGGGGTCATGAAAATCAAGATACTGAGGACAATTCCTTTTTCAATGCTCCTACTTCTTACAGTGGAAGCATCCTGCCTGATCTTGGTTATTCTTGGATCTTATGTTTAAACTAGACATAGATGCTCTAGTACGAACCACTTCGTGCTGCTGAACAATATTCAACTTTCGATACTTATTATCGAAGTTGGGTCCCATAAGTTTATTACTGTCTAATAGTGAATGGAGCAACTATGGTTAAGGTTTAATTGCATAAATAAGAACCAAAAGCCTAATTAATAATTGATTCATTGAACCTAAAAATTTGGACTTTAATCAAAAGGTTTCACCCACTATTTTATTTGAACTGGTAGCCTCTACCTCCAATTCAAGAAATTGCCTTAATTCTTTAGTGAGTACTAGAATCCACATAGACTGCACATAAGTCCAACTATGGTTGGTCAATCTATGTACATCTAAGGATAGATTTATAACCAATTATTTTTTAAAATAATTTTTAGTAATTTAATTTTTACTTAGATATCTTTTCAATAGGCTAGGGCCACCACTGAAAGTCTCGGTTAGGTCCAACCATTAACATGATCATATTTGGTCCATCTAACTAATGAATGATTAAGCTCAACTATGATTGGTCAACCTAACCACCATTTAGAGAGATACAACCAAGAAATCATATTATGAATGATAATTTCATTAGAGGATAAGCACCAGGCCTATGGGCCTGCAATGATTATCCAACTAATGGACCCATTATCATCCACTTAATGGGAGACTTGTTGGAAATATGCACTCTTTCCACATGGATCGGCATGGCCGCTGGTGATTATCCAAGTAATCAAGAAAGTACTTCTTAGAGATCTCTGCGGAAGCATGATCAAATAAATCAAGAAATAGAGAAGAAGAGAGGAAGAGATTTTTAGAAAAAAAGAGCTTTTATTCAGTATATTTCAGCACTCTTACAACCTTGACCTATTTTCAGTATATATACTTTACAAAGGATCAAGCCCAAGCTCATAGAAAAACTCTCCAAACCCAAACAATCCATGTACATAAAATAATAACTCGTGAAAACTAAGCTGGCTTAGTTTCAGATTGAGCCAGCTAACCTACGACTGGGTCGGCTCAGTCCCAGACTGAGCCAACCTAGTTGTGTACCATGCCAACAGTCCAAAAATGCTACTCTCTATCTGAATTTTTCTCTGAGACCTAGCCGACCCAGTCCTGGACTGAGCAGACCCAATTTTCAATTGAGCCAGCTCAGTCTCAGAGTGAGTCGGCCCAATTTCTGAACTTTACTATTGAGACTGATTCTTCTTCCGACTCACTCCCATCTTTTCATGATCTATCTTCTCATGTTTCCAAGATTTGAGAGTGCCACTTCTAAACTCACATTCTCCATCTTGTTACTTTTAAGTCCTTGTGAACTCATCTCTTCTCAATAGACCCATCCGTGCTACACATCTCTGAAAGCTTTCTCTGAGGAGTACCTTCGTGAGTGCATCAGACTGATTCTCCTTGGTATGGATCTTCATCAGTTCCACTTCGCCTTCCTCCACCAGCTCTCTGATCTTATGGTACCTCACGTCTATAGATTCAGCAACTTCGGATGCATCGGTTTATTATGCTTATGCCTAATCTTAATACTGGCTAGTTACTTCAATTACCTTACCCCACCGCCCCTCCTTAAAAGCTGGTTTTAGAGCACCCAGTCACAACTCATCACAAGAAAGCTTTGTGCGTGCATGATAGACTGGGTTCTATGCCAACAATAGAGCACTCTGACTATCACTGAATAGTGTAACCTTGCTCTGCTTCACCCCCAACTCATCAATTAACCTCCTAAGCCAAAGGGCTTTCTTTGCAGCCTCCGTTATCCCAATGTACTTGGCCTCTATGGTAGATAAGGCCATGATTGGCTGAATGGTTGATCTCTAAGACACTGGTCCACCATATACGTAGAAGATGTATTCAGTAGTAGACCTCCTTGTATCAAGATCACCGGCATAATTTGCATCAACAAACCCTTCCAAAGGATCTAAATCTTCACACATCTTCACAAATTATTCTCTAAATCCTTCTGATTGTCCACTAAATACCAAACCATAATCCCTTGTTCTATGTAGATATCTCAATATCCATTTTAGTGCTTTTCAGTGTTCCTTCCCAGGGTTAATCATGTATCTACTAATCGTGCTTACAGCATGTGCTATATCTAATCTATAGTACACCATAGTGTATATCATACTGCCTACAGCATTTGCATAAGAGATTCATTCCATGTACTCTCTCTCCTCTTCTGACTGGAGGCACTGTAACTTGGGGAGAGACATATGGCTCGACAATGGCGTCTCTACAGCTTTGGCTTTCTCCATCCCAAACCTCTTCAGAACCTTCTGGACATACTTTTCTTATGACAAATGGAGCACTCCTTTGCACCTATCTCTACAAATCTCCATTCCAAAGATTTTCTCAGCGGGACCCAAATCTTTTATCTCAAATTTAGATGATAATGCCCTTTTCAATCTTTTCACAGCATCCATGCTTCTACTAGCTATAAGCATATTATCTACATATAATAATAGGTACAGGGCATCTCCTCATCTACATCCTTGACGTAGATACAACAATTATGTTCACATCTGCTGAAACCCAGGCTCAAGACAAAGCTATCAAACCTTCGATACCACTGATGAGGAGATTATTTCAAGCCATACAAAGACTTTCTGAGTAAACACACCTTTTCTTCCTGTCCCATCTCCATGAAACCATCTGGCTGCTACATGTAGATTCTTTCCTCCAAAGTCCCATGAAGGAAGGCCGTCGTCTCGTCCATCTATTCCAATTCCATGTTATGTTATGCCACTAGTGACAGCAAAACTTGAATAGATGTATGACGCATCATAGGAGAGAAAATTTCTATGTAGTCATTTTCTTTCCTTTGTGAGCATCCCTTTGCTACCAGCCTTGCTTTGAATCTGACTCCACATTATTCTGACTTTCTTTATGAACACCCACTTTGAACCAATAGGTCGAGCACCCTCTGGATGATCCACTAGCTATCATGTTTGATTCTTCTCAAGTGATTCCATCTCCTCCATCATGGCCTGCATCCATGAATCATGATCCTCACTCTTCATGGCCTCTGTATAATTCTCTAGATCTCCATTAGCAGTGATGAGTGCATAGGAGATAACCTCATTAATACCATATCTGATCGATCTCCTAATAGTATGTTGGGGCTTGTGCAAAGCCACTCCCACTGGCACATCTCTGCCTGATGTCTGTGGCTACTCCTGCACATCTATTTGAACTACCGACCCTCCATGCTGATTTTCATTCTGAGACAATACTTTTCTGCCTAGCTCTATCTCAATAGGAACACTCCTATAAGTGGATGTAACCTGCATGCCATCATTCTCTGACTGGCCACTGTTGTTCATCTTTATTTCCCCAGACCTCCTCAAGATGCTCTTCTCATCAAAGATAACATTCCTACTGATCACTGACTTCTGTGCCTGAGAGTCCCACAGCAGGTACCCCTTGACTCCTTGTGGATATCCTATGAATATCATCTTTTGAGATTTCGGATCCAATTTGCTCCTCTCAGTTGCCTCCATATGTGCATAGGCTGTGTAACCAAAAACTTTCAGATGGCCAAGTTGCACCTTCTTTCCACTCCAGATCTCTTCTGGAATGCCTCCATTCAGCTTATAATGAGGGGACCTGTTGATAAGAAAATAAGAAAAAGTTAGAGCATCACCATAAAAGAACTTTGGGAGTGATGTCTTCAGCCTCAAACTTCGTGTCTTCTCGATCAGTATCCGATTCATCCTCTCCATGACATCATTCTATTGGGGAGTCATCCTCACCGTGTAATGGCATTTGATGTCATTTTTCTCATAGTACCTCCTGAACTCCAGGCTAGTATACTTTTCTGCATTCTCCGACCTCAGATATTTTACCTGTCTCCTTGACTCCTTCTCTACTTCAGCTCTCCAGGCTCTGTATCAGACAAACATCTCTGATTTTTCTTGGATCAGATAAATCCATACCTTCCTTAAGAAATCATCAATGAAAGTAACAAAGTATTTTGCCCCACCTCTAGCTGATACAGGAGCTGGTCTCCACACATCTGAGTGCACTAAATTTAGCACTCCCTCGCTGTGCTTGGTACTTCTGGCAAACTTCATCCTATGCTGTTTGTCAAAGATACACAGCTCACAAAGATTTATGCCCTCCTTCTTCAGGGCTGGGATCATACCTCTTCTGCTTAGTTCTGTGAGCCCATGGTCACTCATATGATCTATCCAATAGTACCATATTCGATATAAAATCTGCTCCTCCTATGCTGCTGCTAGCACCTCTATACTATCATTTACCACTGAGCCTTCCATTTTGTAAAGATTATTGCTCAGTCTTCTACCTCCCATCACCACCAAAGCTCTCTTGAAAATTTTTAGACATCCACTCCCAGCCTGGCTACTAAAAGCATAACCCTACTCTTCCAAGTAGTCCAAAAAAATTAAATTCTTTTTCAACTCTGGTACATGCCTGACATTTGATAATGTATGAATGATCCCATCATACATCCTCACCCTGATAGAGCCAATTCCAGCTACTTTAGATGGATGATCATCTTCAAGACTGACACTTCCATCATCGACCTTCTGGTAGATAACAAACCACTTCCGATGAGAAGTATAGTGGTGCGAGCATGCTGAATCTAATATCCACATAGTATCGCATTCTATGGATCCATCTGATACAACTAGCAGGTCTTCTCCATTTCTCATAGAAGTTGTATCATCTTCCTTGTTGGTCTTTCCTTTTTCTCATCTCAAAAGGGGACAATCTCTCCTCAGGTGTCTAGGCTGATGACATTTATAACATTTCAATATCATCTTCCTCTGATCATGAGACTTTGACCTATCCCTGGATTTCCCTCTTGTCTTCTTCTTTGATCTTCTCTGTCTTTCATTTATAGCTAAGATCTCAGACTTAGGGTCTCCCTTGTAGATCTTCTCCCTTTGCTCATTTGATCTGAGCACACCAACAATGTCTTCATAGTTTAGGGTCTCCTTTCCATAAACTAGAGTTATTATGAGACTATCATACGAACATAATAGCAGCAATGTCCGATCCTCCTCGTCGATCTTCACATTCAAACTTATCACCTTAGAACACATCTGATTGAACCTTTGGATATGTGCAACAAGATCTCGACCTTCGAGCATCCTCAAACTATACAGTTGTTTCTTCAACCATAGCTTGTTCATCATGTTCTTCCCCATGTATGTTTTCTCCAGTCTCTCTTAGAGCCCCTTTGCCGTAGTCTCTATACAAACCTTGGGCAAAACCTGATCGATGAAGCACATTCAGATTGTGCTAAAAGCAATTTCCTCCAACTCTTCTCAATCCTCAGTGCTGATATTTTTTGGTCTTTCTTTTGTCAAGATCTTATAGATCCTCTGCTGAACCAACAAATACTTTAATCTTCACTGCCATAGGATAAAGTTTTCCTTACCGTTAAACTTCTCAAAATCCACCTTGAATCCACTTGATCTCATGACTTCAAACAAGTCAAGAATAGATCCCTAACACCCTTCACGATCACACACCAGTAAAACTACCCATCATAGAAAATCTAACTAGCCCTAGATCCTCTTTCCAAATTTTTGTAACATCGTTGCTCCGTGTAAACAATCTCCATCTCAATCTAGAGACAACCATGAAGTAAACTAGAAGTTTTAGGATAAAATCTGGTGCAATAGATCCTGAATGTTGTAAACCCGAGGTGTCTTCCTTTCTTTCACGCAACACTGCTCTGATACCAAATATTAAGAATATGCATTCTTTCCATACGGATCGGCATGGCCGTCGGTGATTAGCCAAGCAATCAAGAAAGTACTTCTTAGAGATCTCTGTGGAAGCATAATTAAATAAATCAAGGAATAGAGAAGAAGAGAGAAAAAGATTTTCGAGAGAAAAGAGCTTTTATTCAGTATATTTCAGCAATCTTACAACCTTGACCTATTTTCAGTATATGTACTTTACAAAGGATCAAGTCCAAGCTCATAAAAAAACTTTCCAAATCCAAATAACCCTCGTACATAAAATAATAACCCATGAAAATTGAGTCAGCCTAGTTTTAGACTGAGCCGGCTAACCTACGACTGGATTGACTCAGTCCCAGACTGAGCTGACCAAGTTGTGTATCATGCTAATAGCCCAAAAATGTTGTTCTCTATCTAGATTTTTCTCTGAGATCTAGCCAACCCAATCCTGGACTGAGCCGAGCCAGTTTTCAATTGAGCTAGCTCAGTCTTAGAGTGAGCCAGCCTAATTTCTGAACTTTACTATTGAGACTGATTCTTCTTTCGGCTCACTCCCATCTTTTCATGACCTATCTTCTCATGTTTTCAAGACTTGGGAGTGCTACGTCTAAGCTCACAAGACTATGATCTAGTTATCATCATAACTATTTTATTTTAAGGATCTAATAATTTTAGAGGATTTAATTGATTTGTTTTAAATAGAGAAGGTTAGATGAATTAGCTTATCATGATCCTTCCACTAGCTTCACCAAATCAGCTTAAGGAAGACCATAAATAGGCTAATCTAGGAGCACCTAAATTAGTCATAATTATTTACCAAGCTAGCATGGGTCAGTTCGAATAGTTAAGTGATCCGATCAAAACATAATTTCACCAAGAGATCAGATAATTTCGATCAATGGGAGGGTCTACTAAAGCTTGCCTTAGACACCATCAGAAATTACCATGTAAGTGGGCTGCCAATTAAAGATGACTGATCTGATTTATCTTAGATACCAATTAGTTTAATTAATTTTAATTAGATTAATCTAATAGTTCATGCTAGACTGCGTAGCCAAGAATTAATTCCATCTTGAGTCTCATTAAAAACATGGACTTGACCAACTACAACTATTGTAATTAATCTAGAGAATCCTTGATCTAATCTAAGACAATAATTAATTAGATTTAGTCAATTCTCTAATTAAGTCTATTCTTTAATCTAACCCCAGGTCTAACTCAATTAATGGACCTAATCCCCACTAATTTATTTAATCCAATGTGTTATGATTTGCATCTTAGTATCTTTAATTCATAATCCTAGATCCTAATCAAATAACTTCTTAATTCTTAATTAAGTTTTTGACTGAGGGTTGGGGTTCGGTTTTTCAAAAATAATTTTTATATTTATAAAATATTTTTACAATATGGTTCTATCAACCAAGTTGCATGTTTGATTCATAAGCAATATGCAAGTAACATAAATATGAATCTACTTTAGATCTAATCTAAACAGGTTCATGTAATTGAAATAATTTTAACTTTAATCAATTATAAATTTTTTTAGATCAAATCTACTATATTTATGATGATTAAAATTAGATTAAAATATTTTTAATTAAATTATAAAATTTATTAGATCTAATCTAAAATTTTATGATCAACATTTTAGATCATCACATACTAGGACAACCTCTCCACTTTAAGGGATAAACTTTACAATAGGACAACTTTATAATCAATCCGTGCAATCTAAAATTTTTATTCTTAGATCTAAAACTATTTTAAATCTAATAAATCATAAATAAAATTATATTAAATCTAATAAATTTATGATTAAAGATAGATCTACATGAATTATGACAACCTCTTCACTATAAGGGATAAACCTTACGACAGGACAACCTTATAATTAGTTTGTATGATTATTATTTTTAATTTTAGATTTAATAAATAGATTATAAATTAGATCTAATTTAAAAAATAATCTAAATATACATACATAATCATGTAATAATTAATCTTGCTTTAATACCAATTGAAGGAACTAGATCTAGGATTTTAGGATTAGATCTTGAAACTTTTGAAGATCTAACAGCAGAAGACTAAAATTAATCAAAATTAATTTTAAATATTAAAAAATATCCTAGATTTAGGATCTATTACATGATCATGGCATGTAATTAAATCAAAATTAAAATATAAAGAAAAAATTAAAATATGTTGATCACATCAACATGTATATACACTACATCTAATGTAGGTATGAAAATAATAGATCAGATCTATTATCTATGCAAGTTAGATATTCAAATTTGCTGATCCAGGCTTGAGGATGAAGTTGCGAGCCACACATGCATCCAGCCTCTAGGAGTCATCCACACGAGCTGACGATCACGATCAAAAGTCTTGATGCAGGAAATCAGCAAAGTATGCTAGTACTGTGCTGATCCTTCTTTGACGATCGATCAGATTCCTCCTTCTGGATTTAGACTCTTCCAAAGAGGAAAAGGAAGAGAGGAGATTTTACATGTGAGACACTCTCAAAAACTCAAGGAAGGAGGAAGGGAAGAGGTGAACATAGCAACCCTAGAAGAAGACCATCTTTTTCTTCTCTTTGCTCTCACATAGACACCTAGTTTTGTGTCTACGAAAACCCAACACCCAATAACTCTTTTCCTCTGATTTTCATATACCCAAAATCTATCACAAAGATCTATTTTTCATGAAAATTTTAGATCAAAATTCATCCTAAATAAATAGATATGGAAGAGCCTTGTCTAGGTCAAATTTCTAGATAAGGCAGGACGATATATAGCAAGTTGTTGGGGTGCCCAACACTTGGATGCCTCCTCCTCATCCCATGCCATGGACCACCTAGAATATGTGCAAAAATTCTCTCTTTTTTTATCATGAAAATAAGAGAGGAAATCAGGTGGGGGGTGGCACAAAGGAAGGAATATAAGTTGGTTGGGATTCTATCATATAGAATCCAATTACACAACAACTTGCCATCTATTTTGATCGGGTCTATAAATTATTCCAAATAATTAGGAGAGGGAGAGAGAGGGGACATGTGAACATCAGAAAAAGAAGAGATTCCATGAAAAAATCCTAAAAAATAGGTGTGGGGGCGTCGGATGGGCGTGAGATATTAAGTGGTGCAAGGAATGGAATCCTAGTCATACTAGGATTCTTATTTTGACTTGATCTAATATGGTTTCTCAAATCATATTAAATCAAAAGAAAATCAACCTAATTGGATTAGATCCTAAACTAATTAAGAATCTAATTAAATTAGATTAAATTATATTTAAATTTAAAATAAATTTTTAATCAAATTAGAAATTGGCTTGACCCAAGTCCTAGTTGAACTAGGACTAGTTCTTCCTTGCACTTGGCTTATCAAATAAACTATTTGAACTTGATCCAATCAAGTCCAAACTAAATTTAATTAAATTATATTTAATTAAAATTAATCTCAGCTCTTTGGCTTAATCAAATTTAGCCAATTAGTAATTAAATTGCTAATCGATCCTCCTGCAATACTTGCACTAGGTTAAACATCAATCATATTGATCGTTTAACCCTAGAATGATTCTTAATCGTTGATCAACCATCCAATCAGTTCGTGAGCTCTAATGTGTGTGACCTCATAGGTCTGAACCTAAGCTGATGGTATAGGAATAAATTTCTATACTAATTAAAGTAACCATCTAGCAATGATATCCGAGATCAGATAGGTCGTGTGTAGAACAACATCCTTAGAATCCATGTGGATATAGTTTCCATATAATTCACTCCTTGATTAAAATACTCATAGAACACCTTAGAGTTCAACTGTCAACTCTGATCAAGTTATCCACATTGTATTTTAAAATATCAAATTCATCTAATGGATTATCCTGATCAAGATTTTGCTATATTGAAATGCAGTGATACATTCTTCTCCAACTCTTGGAGTGGTTAATTCCATCTTGATCATACTTTGACTTCGCAAGTACTTGACTATATCCAGAAGCCTTCCATTATTGAATTAGAAATTTAGTTAGTCCAGTACCAAGATTTAGTGAGTTGCTTGTAAGCCACTAAGGCAATCTCAGGTCTAAGGAATACTTATACCTATATCCCATCAGAGATATTCTTGATAGCAAAATGCTCTGCAGTTGATCACGTTAAATGACGATGTACCCATACATCTCACCTATATGCCATACCAGTGTCTCCACACTCCTTGGTTAAGAGAACAACCAACCTATATGGCATGCAGCGACCTATACTCGATAGACGCTGTTGTCCTAATTAATAGTCTATCATTTGGTTGTGAATAGATTTAAGGACTAATCAATAAATCTTCTCTTTATTGAAGCTAAATAGTCCTAAGGACTTCATCACAATAATGAAGTTCATTACAAGATGAATACTTTATGATGAAAAATATCAAAAATATATTTTATTTATTAATGAATCACTTATAAATATAATGTAGCACAACCATCAATAGGCTGATGATTGACTTTGGGATACATTTTCCAACACTCTCCCCATCTTTGTTGTAGCTTTTTTCCATTTTCTAAATATCTTCTTAACTTCTGTGGTGCCAAACTTCTTTAGGTTCAAAATAGAATTTCTTGCTCTTTACATATCCGTCGAAGTTTAGCCCACCATTTTATTTTTTCAAACCTACTTTACTTTCAAGCATCATCCTATTGTAAAGGACTGGTATAATGTTTCACCATAGCCCGACAAGAAGGGGTTGCTCAAAGGTGCCTCCTCCTCTATCCATAATTGAAAAGAGAAGTTCATATTTGTTTCTTGTCCGATCTTATACTTAGAAAACTTGAGGGATTCAGTCCATCGAACCCTAGGATTAAAGAAAGAGGATTGGGAGTCGTTAGAAAAATTAATGATTACCGAACTCCTCCTATATCCGAACTAATAAAGAAACATACTCTATTCAACCTCAGCCTCAGCCCTTTGGATCCAGCAGGTATATGGCTAAAATTTGCGGGTTACCCCTTTTTTCTTCTTTTTTCTCTTTCTCTCTTCTTTTTTCTTTTTTTTTTGACTATGCTTCTTCCTTTTTTGCAGAAATGGACACCAAGGCAATCGAGATGCTCACGAGAGGGCTTTCGACCCATAAGAGGAAAGGAAAGACACCGAGCAAAAGTTCAAAAAAAGCAAGAGTTGATACTCTAAGCTCCATGATTCTCGTTAGTACCATGGATGTCCTCAAAATTTCCCCCACCATCGAAGCTCGTCCTGTTGCTGAGCTTGGACCAACCATCGAGGTCACCAGACCTTCGATGCCACCAAGCCCTCCTACCGAGGCCCAAGTCCTAGAGGTTCTTGCCGAAGGGGAGAAGGAGGCAAAAGAGAAGAAGACCAAAAGGGCTCTAAGAAAGTCTTAATGAAAGGCCCACCACAACGGGCCCAATAGCTCTGATGTTGACCAACATGCTTGGGATTCACTTGGATCCTTTCTTGAGGTAGTTACTTTATCTTTCTCTTAAATTTGTTAATGCTTCCTCATCCGCACCACTCTCTTCACCATATATACATATATTTTTAATAGATGGACCACCAACTGCTTGGTTACATCATATCGCTGAACCGCTTAAAGTCAAAGCTAGTGAAGGCCTAAGAGAATCATCAAGCCAAGGTCGAGCGCCTGATTAAAGTGAGAGACAAGGTTGACCACTTTTTGAAGGAAAAATCTATCGAGGTCAAAGTGAAGAAAAAATCCTATTTTTCACCATAAGATCGTTCAGATCTGATTAGATCTGAAGAAATATTTTAAATTTTTTTTTAAAAATCTTAATCAGGTATGAGACATCTCAAATCTAATCCTATAGATTTGATATTAAAAATAAAAATAAAATAAAATTAGATTTAATTTTTGTACCTGGTTGGATAATCTAATTATTCTATCGATGATCCTGATGTTCCTAAGGTTCTGGATCGAGCCACGCTCGTGCCTAGCCTCTATCAAAGTCCACTCAAGCTAGATATAGATGTGCTCTCCTTCTAGATCTAATGACAAAAATTTAGATTAGATCTAAATTTCTAATCCTTCAAAACAACTTCTGAGGCTGCATCCGATCTCTTGATGTAGAATACCCAGTCACGATCTTTGCTTCCGCTTTCTTCAACTTTTGAAGGCTAAACTTGCATCCAATTTTTGTGGACATGGAAAGAAGGGAGAGAAGCAATAATAGAGGCATGGAGATGAATTTTTGTGGTAGCCTTTTGGTGTAGGACTTAGATCTTATGAAACCCTAAGGCGCAGGGTCTTTAAATAGATCCTATGCCAACTCTAGAGTCCATTTTGATCAAGCAATCTAATTGATTGATCAATCTAAAAACCCATTAGATTCTCCATGTTAAAACCCAAGTCTTTACCTAGTTTTATCACGCAAAAATCCTTTAGAGATGTTGCACATATCAAAAAGAGAAGATGGGTGGCGTGGGGTCTCATCTCTTAGAGTTTGATCCATATCAAACTCTTATCCATCGATCTCCCTTTTGTGTGCACATTATATGGGGCGAGCCAACCTTTATTTGCATGAAAAAATGCCTTGGGATGTGCATCATTCAGATGAGAATAAGGGGGCGCATGTCTCCCTTCTTTCTTTCTTGCAAAGATTGGGTCAATGTCTCGACAAAACTAAAAATGGCAGGTTGTGTCATGAATTGGCAGGTGTTGTCTTATTTCCATCTTATGAATTAAGACAATCCATTTCTGACCTAGACAAGTTTCAGTCAAACCAAAACAAAACCTTACAGGATTCTCGAATAAGCCCAAATCAATTTGGCTCAGTTGAGAAGAACCAAAAAGACTATAGAAGGAGAAAGTTAGGCTCAATCGTGTGCTAGCATGATTTTCTTGAATCTAATTGTATCTAATCCAAATCAATCAAACTAGGTTAGCTCAATTGATCACATCCAAACCCAAACTCTTATTGGTATGATCCAGTTAGGTTTAGTTCTATATGGTAATGAGATATGTCATGATCTCTATCATCAACATCATCAAAACATCTTTCGATGGATCAAAACTTTTCTGATTTATACAATTAGAATGATCGATCATCAAGATCATTCTAATTGCTCTCAAAATCCATCAGTGATAGCTAGCAATATATGGTGGCAATCCATCAGAATTGAAAGCAAACCTCTCGATTCAGCTACCTATGTGATTGGGTTCTTCTATCATGAGCCCCGATAGGATTAGGGTTAAATTGATCTCATCAAACCCAACATCTGTCATATGAATGAATCATTTGATTCAAGTCTGATGTGAAATCCTAATAGAAACTCTTTCTATCATCTTCACATTGCCATGGCCATGGACTTATGGACTCAATCTTATGATCATTATAGGGCTACTCCTTATCTACTGAGGTAGATAGATCTCCTATTGACGTCCAATTCCTATAATGAATATACTATAGCCAACATATAGCTTAGGATTCTAAATGGCTAGAAGATCGAGTTATGGTGTAGTCAAACTATAGCACCCTCAAGGTAAACTATCGATGCATCTTAGATCAAAGAATTAGACATACCACTACAGTATCGAGCCAGTCATCGACAAGAAGGTAGACTACCTTATGACTGCTCGAGATGGTCATGCTTAGTGCCCTCATTCTCTAACAAGTACTTGTACTTTCTCCGATATCTCCACATCATAGACTCAAGACTCATATATCTTAGAAAAGCGATCGTATGCCAACCTTCTGAATCAATCACCATTATTGTGATTATCCTAGGGTCGGGAGTAGTTTATGAGTTAATTATGAAAATTCATGTCTTAAATTTTCAACTCTTGAAAATATTAATTATCATTACCATTAACCCAAAGGATATATCACAAACATTTTAAATACACACTATGATAGAAAATAATCTTTTTATTAATTTATAATAAAAATTATAAAATTATTCTTAGAAGTATATTATAAGTGTTAGCCAATCTGGCTTTTAGGGCACATACCTAACAAACTCCCACTTGACTTAAAATCAATTGGCTACAAATCTAAGTTTCATCTTCTCAAGGTGGGCTTTGATCTTTTGTTATCCTAATGGCTTTGTTAGTGGGTCAGCCATATTATCTGCAGTGTCGACTCTCTTGACCTCGACATATCCTTTCTTAAGATAATCATGGATGAGATGGAATCACCACTCGATGTGCTTGGATTTTTGGTGAGACATCGGCTCCTTAGCTAAGGCTATGGGACCATTATTATTGCAGTACAGAGGGACGGCATTCGATGACATCACTCTATGCTCTATGGCAAACTTCTTGTACCAGAGTGCCTCCTTCATAGCTTCTGATACAGCGATGTACTCTGCTTCCATGGTGGAATCTGCTATCACTGTCTGCTTGAAACTTTTCAGCTAACAGCACCATCATTGCATACAAACAAACTTTCAGATGTTGACTTTCGATCATCTATATCGGATATAAAGTCCGAGTCGATATATCCCTGGACCTAGAGTTCTCCATTACCAAAGACTAGAAATATATTCTTAGTCCTTCTTAAGTACTTAAAGATACAATTCATAGAAGTCTAGTACTCTTCACCTGGATTCAACTGATACCTGCTCGTAACACTCACAGCATGGGCAACATCAGGTCATGTACATAGCATGGCATACATGAGGCTTTCTATTATCAAAGCATAAAGGATCTTGCTCATACATTCAATCTCCTTAGGTGTGCTAGGGCACATCTTCTTGGAGAGATGAATGCCATGTCTAAAGGGTGCTAGACCCCTTTTGGAGTTTTCTATGCCAAACCTTTTTAACACCTCCCCTACGTACATCTTCTGTGAAAGTCCTAGCATCCTATTCGGTCTATCTTTATAGACTTTTATTCCAAGAATAAAGGATACTTCTCCTAGGTCTTTCATAGAAAACTATTTAGACAACCATATTTTGACCCTGGTCAACATGAAAATATCATTTTCAATTAGAAAGATGTCATCCACGTACAATAAGAGGAAGACTACAGCGCTCCTATTGATCTTTTTGAACACACATGGCTCCTCCTCATTTTTTATGAATCCAAATGATTTGATCACATCGTTGAAACGAGCATTCTAGCTCCGAGATGCTTGCTTAAGTTCATATATGAATCTTTGCAGCTTGCATACCTTATGATCACCATCACTGGATATGAAACCAAGTGGTTATTCTATATAGATATCTTTCTCAAGATATTCATTTAAGAATGCTATTTTTGTTAGATATGTGTGTCCTAGAATTCAGATTGGCTGACACTTGTAATACACTTCTAAGGACAAAATTATAATTTTGATTATAAATAATAAAATGGGTTATTTTCTATCCTAGTGTGTATTTGAAAGTGTCTATGATATATTCCTTGAGTTAATGGTAAAGATAGTTAATATTTTTAAGAGTTAAAAATTTAAGACATGAATTTTCATTATTAACTCATAAAATGCTCCGGACCATAGGATCATCATAAGGATGATGATTGATCCGAAAGATTGGTGTACGATCTCTTCTTTAGGATAGATGAGTCTTGAGTCTACGGTGTAGAAACATCGGAGCGAGAGTATAGATTCTTGTTAGAGAATGAGGGCACTTAGCGTGACCACCTCGAGCAGTCATCAGAAAGTCTATCTTCTCATCGATGACTAGCTCGAAGCTACAGTTGTTCATCTGGTTCTTTAATCTGAGGTGCATCGATAGTTCACCTTCAGGGTGTTATAGTTTGACTACACCATAACTCAATCTCCTAGCCATTCGAAATCCTGAGGTGTATGTTGGCTATAACATGTTTATTATAAGAATTAGATTGCACCAATAGGAGATCTATCTACCTCGGTAGATAAGGAGCAACCCTATGATGATCATGAGAATCAAGTCCATAAGCTCATGGCCATGGCAGAGTAAAATAATAAAAAGAATTTTTATTAGGGTTTTCACATTGGACTTGAATCGAATGATTAATTCATATGATGGATATTAGGATTTGATGAGATCACCTTAACCCTAATCCGATCGGGGCTCAAGATAGAGGAACTTAATCACATAGGTAACTACATCGAGAGATTTATTTTTAGTTCTGATGGGTTGCCACCAAATGGTGCTAGGTGTCACTGATGGATTTTTGGAGCAATTAGAATAATTTAGATGATCGATCATACTAGTTGTCTGAATCAGAAAAGTTCTGATCCATTGGAAGGTATTTCGATGATGTCGATGATAAAGATCACGACATATCCCATTATCATATGAAACTGAATCTAACTGGATCACACAAATAAGGATTTAGATCTAGATATTATCAATTAGACTAATCCAATTCAATTGATTTGAATAAGATTCAATTAGGTTCAAGAAAATCGTGCTAGCACATAATTAAGCCTAATGTTGTCCTTTAACAATCATTAAAGCTTATCTTGACTGAGCCAAATATGCTTGGGCTCACTCAAGAACCATTATTTGGTCTGACTAGAGCTTGTCCAAGTCAGAAAAGGATTGTCTTAATTTATGAGATAAATTTGAGACAACACCTGCTATTTTCCATCACCTGCTAAATCTTGTCTTTGGACTTTGATCAAATGTTGATCTTTGACACTTAGACATCTGCCCATGTATCAAGCACCCATAGGAGAGAACTTTGACTCTTGTTTTCCTACTAAAAGGTAGAGAGACAAAGGGTGCATGCCTCCCTAGGCATGTGCCCCATGTGGATAAGGATTGGAGTCCCATACATATGGGACTCCAATTGCTTTAGGGAATCAAACTTGATGGCACCAAAGAGTCTTGTTTGACCCAATCTTGGCACCATCTAAGAAGGTTTTTGAGGGACTCTAATCTGATTAGATCAAATGATGTCATTCCATCAATCAAATTTAGATCTGATTGCACAAAGGGCCATGATTGGCTGGGATGATGTGGCACTGCATGGCGCAGCAGGGTCTATAAAAACCCTATCTACGCCTAGATTGAAAGAGCTTCTATCTTAGCCCATGCCACATAGCCTCTCTCCCTCCTTCTCCGTGCCACCCTCTAGTTTTCTCTCTCCTCTCCATGCCCAAGAAGATTTGAGCATGAGTTAGGTGCGATCCAAGCAAGTGAAAGGCGATAGGAAAGGAAGAAGGCAGCACTACTGCAAGAGACAACGGTTGATCTTCAAAAGCCATTTTGAAGATCTTCAAGATCAGATCCAGATTTGATTTTTGGAGGATACATTGAGAAGAAGAAGATCTCCAGAACTTGTCCAAGTGGATACTGGTAAAGGCCAGGCACTTGCGTGGCTGCATCCAGAATCTTAGGCAAACATTGGGATCATCACAGGATAATAGGATTACCCATAACAAAGGTATAATTAAATTAGATTTAATTTTATTTTTTTTATTAGATCAATAAGATTAGATCTGAAGAGTCTCATGTCTGATAAGGATCATAGAAAATTTTTTTTGAAATATTCCTCTTGATCCAAATAGATCTAAACAAACCTGCATAAAAATAATAGAATTTTTTCGTTCAACTGGTATCAAAGCCAGATTCTAAAATTCATTAGATCTAATTTTATTTTAATTTTTAATTTGATAATTAGATGAGTTCAGATGTCACATGAGGTGTGATTAGATCTAAAATTAGAAAATTAAAAATTAAATAATCTAGATCTAAAGATGTATGAGATGCATGACTAGACTAGGAATAGAATTATTCTATGTATAGTCTAACATGATCATAATTTTTATTTAATTAATTATAATTTTTAGATCTATTTATTTATTATTTTTTAATATTATAAATATTATAATTAGATCTAAAAAATAAAAAATAAATTTATTTAATATATTCATATGAGATATGATAGATGCATGTTTAGACTAGTTATAGAATAGTTCTACAAAATTATTTATAATAAATTTTAATTTGATATGATCAATTTTAAATCTTATTTTTTAGATATTTATGAGATAATTTAGATCCAAAAATATGCATGATATGATACATGAGATGTATGCAAAATATATTTTTAGTCAGATCAATTTTTATATATGATATATGATGTAGATCTAACTAGTTTTATAGATTTATCATGTTTCTGATTAAGACATTCTCCTTGGTCATTCGATCATAAGAACGAAGTAAGGTTTAAAGGCCCTCTCCTCTCATTCGATGGGGTGTTCTTATGATGTGTAGGGGTGCTGCATGTGTGAGCTCAGAAGTGGCATTTCCAAGTCTTGGAAATATAAGAAGATAGGTCATGGAAAGATAGGAGTGAACCAGAAGAAGAATCAATCTTAATAGCAAAGTTCAGAAACTGGGCTGGCTCACACTAAGACTGAGCTGGCTCAGTCTAGGACTAGGTTGACTAGGTCTCAGAGAAAAATTTAGATAGAAAGTAGTATTTTTGGGCTGTTGGCAGATACACAACTGGGCTGGCTCAGTCTGGGACTGAGCCGACCCACTCGTAGGTTAGTCGACTCAGTTTGAAATTGGACTGGCTCAGTTTTTGTGGGTTATTATTTTATGTACGTGGGTTGTTTGGATTTAGAGAGTTTTTCTATAAGCTTGGACTTGACCCTTTGTAAAGTATATATACTAGAAATAGGTCAAGGTTGTAAGAGTGCTGAAATATACTGAAAGAAAGCTCTTTTCTTTTAAAAACCTCTTTTTCTCTTTTTCTCCATTCCTTGATTTGTTTGATCATACTTTTGCATAAATCTCAGAGAAGTACTTCCTTGTTGCTTGGCTAATCACTAGTGGCCACGCCGATCCATGTAGGAAGAGCGCATATTTCTAACATTTGGTATCAGAGCGGTGTTGCGTGGAAGGAAGACACCTAGGATTTACTACATCCAGGATCTGTTGTACCAGGTTTTATCCTAAAACTTCTAGTTTGCTTCGTGGTTATGTCTAGATTGAGGTGGAGATTGTTTACATAGAGGAATGGTGATATAGAAGTTTGGAAAGAGGATCTAGGGCTAGTTAGATCTTCTTTGAAGGGTAGTTTTGCTGGTGTGTGAGATTGTGAAGGGTGTTAGGGATTTGTTCTTGACTTGTCTGAAGTCATGGGATCAAGTGGATTCAAGATGGATTTTGAGAAGTTTGACGACAAGGGAAGCTTTACTCTATGGCAACAAAGAGTAAAGGACTTGTTGGTTCAGCAGAGGATCTACAAGGTCTTGACAAAAGAAAGACTAAAAAAGATTAGTGCTAAGGATTGGAAAGAGTTGGAGGAAATTGCTTTTAGCATAATTTAGATGTGCTTGGCTGATCAGGTTTTGCCCAAAGTTGGCACAGAAACTACGGCAAAGGGGCTCTGGGAGAGACTGAAGAACACATACATGGGGAAGAACATGATGAACAAGCTGTGGTTGAAGAAACAGCTATATTGTCTGAGGATACCCGAAGACGGAGATCTTGTTGTACATATCCAAAGGTTCAATTAGGTGTGTTCTGAGGTGATAAGTTTGGATGTGAAGATCGACGAGGAGGATTGGGCATTGCTGCTATTATGTTCTCTCCCAGGTTCGTATGATGGTCTCATAACAACTTTAGTTTATGGGAAGGAGACCCTAAACTATGAAGAGGTTGTTGGTGTGCTCAGATCAAATGAGTAAAGGAAGAAGATCTGCAAGGGAGACCCTAAGTCTGAGATCTTGGCTGTGAATGAAAGTTAGGGAAGATCAAAGAAGAAGATAAGAGAAAAATCTAAGGGCAGGTCAAAGTCTCGTGATCAGAGGAAGATGGCATTGAAATATTATAAATGTCATCAACCTAGACACCTGAGGAGAGATTGTCCCCTTTTGAGATCAGAGGAAAGGAAGGCCAGCAAGGGAGATGATACAACTTCTATGAGCAGTGGAAAAGACCTACTAGTTGTATCAAATGGATCCACAGAATGCGATATTATGTGGATATTAGATTCAGCATGCTCGCACCACCATAATTTTCATCGGAAGTGATTTGGTACCTACTAGAAGGCCGATGGTGGAAGTATCAACCTTGGAGATGATCATACGTGCAAAGTAGCTGGAATTGGCTCTATCAAGGTGAGGATGTACGATGGGATCATTCGTACATTATAAAATATTAGGGATGTACCGTAGTTGAAAAGAAATTTGATTTTTTTTGACTACTTGGAGGAGTAGGATTATGCTTTTAGTAGCTAGACTGGGAGTGGACATCTGAAAATTTTTAAGGGAGCTTTGGTGGTGATGAGAGGTAGAAGACTGAGCAACAATCTTTATAGAATGGAAGGCTCAGTGGTAAATGATAGTGTAGAGGTACTAGCAGCGGCACAGAAGGAGTAGATTTTATATCAGCTATGTGTTAGATATATGTGCCCTAGAAGCCAGAATTGGCTGACACTTGTAATACACTTCTAGGGGCAAAATTATAATTTTGACTAATATCAATAAAATGGATTATTTTCTATCACATATGTGTATTTAGTGTCTGTGATACATCCTTTGAGTTAATGGTAATGATAATTCATATTTTCAAGAGTTGAAAATTTAAGACATGAAAATCATTATTAACTCATAAAATGCTCCCGACCATAGGATCATCATGAGGATGGTGATTGATCCAGAAGATTGGTGTACAATCACTTCTCTTTAATAGATGAGTCTTGAGTCTATGGTGTGGAGACACCGGAGCGAGAGTACAGGTACTCGTTAGAGAACGAGGGCACTGAGCGTGACCACCTCGAGTAGTCATTAGGGAGTCTACCTTCTCATCAATGACTGACTCGATGCTGCAGTAGTGTGTCTGGTTCTTTGACCTGAGATGCATCGGTAGTTCACCTTGAGGGTGTTATAGTTTGACTACACCATTACTCGATCTCCTAGCCATATCGGAATCCTGAGGTGTATGTTGGCTATAGCATGTTCATTGTAGGAACTGGATTGCATCAAGATGGAATCTATCTACCTCGGTGGTAGAGGAGCAGCCCTATGATGATCATGAGAATCAAGTCCAGAAGTCCCATGGCCATGGCAGAGTGAAATAATAGAAAGAGTTTCTATTTAGGTTTTCACATCGGACTTGAATCGAATGATTACATCATATGATAGAGACTAGGGTTTGACGAGTTCACCTTAACCCTAATCTGATCGGGGCTCAAGATAGAAGAACTTAATCACACAGGTAGCTGCACCAAGAGGTTCACATTCAGCTCTGATGGGTTGCCACCATATACTGCTAGGTGTCACTGGTGGATTTTGGGAGCAATTAGAATGATTTAGATGATCGATCATTCTAGCTGTTCGAATCAGAAGAGTTCTGATCCATCGAAAGGAGTTTCGATGATGTCGATGATAGAGATCATGACATATCCCATTACCATACAGAACTGAACCTAACTGGGTCACACAAACAAGGGTTTGAATCTGGTGATCATCAATTGAACTGATCCATTCAATTGATCTGAATGAGATTCAATTAGGTTCAAGAAAATCGTGCTAGCACTCGATTGAACCTAACGTTCTTCTTTTACTATCATAAATAGTTGTCCTGACTGAGCCAAAGAAGTTTGTGCTTGATCAGAGGCCTTCACTTTGGTCTGACTGGAGCTTGTCCAAGTCAGAAAAGGTTGTCTTATTTTGTAAGACATTACCTGCCATTTTTGGTCACCTGCCATTTCTCGTCCTTTGACTTTGGTCAAAAGTTGACCTTTGACTGGTCAAATGTTGACCATTGATACTTTGACTTTTGTCCATGTGTCATGCACCTATTGGAGAGCTGGTGGGGGCTTGTCCCCCTACCAGAACCTGGCAAGGAGGAGGGCGCACGCCACCCTTGGCGTGTGCCCAAGTTGGAGGCGCCCAGGAGTCCCTGTTGGATAGGGACTCCATCTCCTTTTTGGATTCCGATTAGAGTTCTCCTAAGAACCAACTTTGACTGGTCTTAGGCACCCTCTAAGGAGGAATCCAGGGGACTCTATTTCCCACCAATCAGATTTAGATCTGATTTCACAAAGGAGTTGTGATTGGTTGGGAAGAAGAGGAGTTGGATCACAGATAGTCTATAAATAAGACCCTGCGCCCAACTCAAATTAAGATTGGAAAATTAAAATCCCACACCCCAAGGCTGCCTCTCCCCTCTTCCTCCATGCCAAACCCACCTTCTCCCTCTCCTCTCCATGTCCAAAAGTGTTTTGGACCTTGGTTGGTGCAATCCAGACGAGAGAAAGGCGACTAAAAGCTAGAAGGCTGCGCTGCTGCAAAGGACAACTGCTGATCTTCAAAAGGAGTTTTGAAGATCCTCCAGATCAGATCCAGATCTAATTTTTGGAGATGTGATAGAGAAGAAGAGGATCTCCAGATCCAGTCCGAGTGGATACCGGTAGAGGCCAGGCACTTGCGTGGCTAGATCCAGAACCTTCCGCTGCTTACAGGATCATCAATGGGTAATAGGATTACCCACTTCAAGGTAAATTAAATTTGATTTAATTTATCTAATTTTATTTTAATTATTAAAATAATAAGAATCAGATCTAAAACATCTCAGATCTGATCTAGATCAAAGAGAAAAAATTTTAAAATATATCTCTTGATCTGATCAGATCTGAACGAACCTGGTCCGGAAAATCAGGATTTCCCTTCAATCTATATCTTCAGTCGAGGTTGAAGAAGATCTTATCTCCTATTGACGTAGACGTAGAAGCTCGCGAGGAGATCTATATCTTCAGTCGAGGTTGAAGGAGATCTTATCTTCTGTTAACGTAGAAGCTCGGGAGATCTTATATCTAGTTGAGATTGAAGGAGATCTTATTCCTATTGACGTAGATATTGAAGTTCGAGGGAGATCTTATCTCAATTGAGGTTGAAGGAGATCTTATCTCCTATTGACGAGTACCGTAAAGAAGCTCAAGGGAGATCTTATCTCCAGTCGAGGTTGAAAGAAGATCTTATCTCCTATTGACATAGACGTAGAAGCTTAGGGAAGACTTATCTCAAACCGAGGTTGAAGGAGATCTTATCTCCTATTGATATAGACTTTGAAGCTCGGGGGAGATCTTATCTCCAACTGAGATTGTTGACGTAGACTTTGAAGCACGGGGGAGATCTTCTATCCAACCAAGGTTGAAGAAGATCTTATCTCCTATTGACGTAGACTTTGAAGCTCGGAGGAGATCTTATCTTAAGCCAAGGTTGAAGAAGATCTTAATCTCCTGTTGACGTAGATGTTGAAGCTTGAGGGAGATCTTATCTCTAGCCGTGTTGAAGAAGATTTTTATCTCCTATTGACATAATTGTTAGCTCGGGAGAGATCTTATCTTCAGGTGTGGTTGAAGGAGATCTTATCTACTGTTGACATAGATATTGAAGCTCAAGGAAGATCTTATTTCCAGCTGAGGTTGAAGGAGATCTTATCTCCTATTGACAAAGATGTTGAAGCTTGAGGGAGATCTTATCTTCAGCCGAGGTTGAAGAAGATTTTATCTCCTAATGACGTAGACATTGAAGCTTGGGGGAGATCTTATCTCCAACCGAGGTTGAAGGAGATCTTATCTCCTATTGACGTAGACATTGAAGCTCGGGGGAGATCTTATCTCAAGTCGAGGTTAAAGAAGATTTTATCTCCTATTGACATAGATTTTGAAGCTTGGGGTGGATCCTATCTCAAGTCGAGATTATTGACATAAGACTTTGAAGCTTGAGAGAGATCTTATCTCAAGCCAAGGTTGAAGGAGATCTTATCTCCGATTGACATAGACTTTGAAGCTCGGAGGAGATCTTATCTTCAGCCAATATTGAAAGAGATCTTATCTCTATTAACGTAGACATTAAAGCCCCAGAATGATCTTATCTCTAGCCGAGGTTGAAGGAGATCTTATCTCCTATTGACGTAGACGTTGAAGCTTGGGAGAGATCTTATCTCCAGCCGAGGTTGTTGAACGTAGACTTTGAAGCTCGAAGGAGATCTTCTGTCCAACTAAGGTTGAAGGAGATTTATCTCCTATTGAGTAGACTTTGAAGCTCGGAGAAGATCTTATCTCCAATCGAGGTTGAAAGAGATCTTATCTTCTATTGATGTAGAGACGTGGAAGCTCAGAGGAGATCTTATCTCCAATCGAGATTGATGGAGATCTTATCTCCTATTGGCGTAGACTTTGAAGCTCGGGGAGATCTTATCTCCAACCAAGGTTGAAGAAGATCTTATCTCCTATTGATATTGATTGTGAAGCTCGGGGGAGATCTTATCTCCAACCAAGATTGAAGAAGATCTTATCTCCTGTTGACATAGACATTGAAGCTTGGAAGAGATCTTTTCTCCAGCCGAGGTTGAAGGAGGTCTTATCTTCTATTGACATAGATATTGAAGCTCGGGGGAGATCTTATCTTCAATCGAGGTTGAGGGAGATCTTATCTCTTGTTTAAAGGAAAATTCTGATTTCTCGGACTAGATTCATTCAGATCTGATCGGATCAAGAGATATATTTTAAAAATTTTTTCTTTGATCTAGATCAGATCAGAGATATTTTAGATCTAATTCTTATTATTTAAGTAATTAAAATAAATTTAGATAAATTAAATCAAATTTAATTTATCTTGAAGTGGGTAATCCTATTACCCGTTGATGATCCTGTAAGCAGCGGAAGGTTCTGGATCTAGCCATGCAAGTGCCTGGTCTCTATCGATAACCACTCAGGTTGGATCTAGAGATCCTCCTCTTCTCTATCATGTCTCTAAGAATCAGATCTGGATCTGATCTAGAGGATCTTCAAAACTTCTTTTGAAGATCAGCAGTTGTTCTTTGCAGCAGTGTAGCCTTCTAGCTTTCAGTCGCCTTTCACTCGTCTGGATTGCACCAAACAAGGTCCAAAATACTTTTGAACATAGAGAGGAGAGGGAGAAGGTGGGTTTGGCATGGTGGAAGAGGGGAGAGGCAGCCTTGCGGCATGGGATTTCAATTCTCCAATATAATTTGAGTTGGACGCAGGGTCTTATTTATAGACTGTCTGTGATCCAACTCCTCTTCTTCCCAACCAAACACAACTCTTTGTGAAATCAGATCTAAATCTGATTGGTGGGGAATAGAGTCTCCTGGATTCCTCCTTAAAGGGCGCCTAAGATCAGTCAAAGTTGGTTCTTAGGAGAACTCAAATCGAAATCCAAAAAGGAGATGGAGTCCCTATCCAACAGGGACTCCTAGGCGCCTCCAACTTGGGCTCACGCCAAGGGTGGCGTGCACCCTCCTCCTTGCTAGGTTTTGGTAGGGGGACAAGCCCCCACCAGCTCTCCAATAGATGCATGACACATGGACAAAAGTCAAAGTGTCAATGGTCAATGTTTGACCAATCAAAAGTCAACTTTTGACCAAAGTCAAAGGACAAGAAATGGCAGGTGACCAAAAATGGCAGGTATTGTCATACAAAATAAGACAATCTTCTCTGACTTGAACAAGCTCCAATCAGACAAAGTGAAGGCCTCTAATCAAGCACAAACTTCTTTGGCTCAGTCAGGACAACTATTTATGATAGTAAAAGAAGAACGTTAGAATCAATCGAGTGCTAGCACGATTTTCTTGAATCTAATTGAATCTCATTCAGATCAATTGAACTGGATCAGTTCAATTGATGATCACTAGATTTAAACTCTTATTTGTGTGACTCAGTTAGGTTCAATTTTGTATGGTAATGGGATATGTCATGATCTCTATCATCGACATCATCGAAACTTCTTTCGATGGATCAGAACTCTTCTAATTCGAACAGCAAGAATGATCGATCATCTAAATCATTCTAATTGCTCCCAAAATCCACCAGTGACACATGGCAGTATATGGTGGCAACCCATCAGATCTGAATGCAAACCTCTTGGTGCAGCTACCTGTATGATTAAGATCTTCTATCTTGAGCCCCGATCGGATTAGGGTTAAGGTGAACTCGTCAAACCCTAGTCTCTGTCATATGATGTAATCATTCGATTCAAGTCCAATGTGAAAACCTGATAGAAACTCTTTCTATTATTTCACTCTGCCATGGCCATGGACTTCTGGACTTGATTCTCATGACATCATAGGGCTGCTCGTCTAACACCGTGGTAAATAGATTCCATCTTGATGCTATCCCCATGCAAAGTAGCACAACCATCAACAGACTGACAATTGACTTTGGAACATAATTTCCATCAACTCCCACTTATCCTAAAGTCACTCAGCAAAGTATCTAATATCCATCTTTGACTTATGGTCGTCGAACTCTTTTACCACTAAGGATTTAGTGATGGTGTTGGCTCGGTTCTCCTTTTCATCGATCTTTTGAAGGTCGACGTCACCTCAATCCATGATCTCTAGGATTAGATGGAAGCAGCGCAGTATATGCTTTATCCATTCGTGTGCCTTCGATTTTTTTGCCTGAGCAATGGCACCAATGCTTTCATAGTAGAGCAGGATCGGGCCATCAAGGAAGAGTGCTACTTCAAGCTTAGTGATGAACTTCTTTAGCCACATAGCTTTTTTTGTAGCATCTGATGCTGCGATGTACTCCACCATGCATACAAAGTCTGTTACAGTGTGTTACTTGGAACTCTTCTAGTAAATGGCTCCATAATTTAGGATAAAGATATAACCCAACATGCTTTTACTATCATCATGATCAGATTGAAAGCTAGAGTTAATAAATCCTACTAGTTTCAAATCTGACTCACTATAGATCAACCATTGATCTTAGTATTTTTCAAATACTTAATGATGATTTTCACCATCTTTTAGTGGTTCTCTCCTAGATCATATTGGTATCTACTTACTACTCTTAGTGAGTATGCTATAACTGATCTTGTACATGTCATGGCGTACATGATAGATCTCACTATCAAAGCATATGGAATTTTATTCATATTCTCTCTCTTCAAGAGTTGTCCAATAATTCTTCTTAGAGAGAGAAATTTCTTGGCCTTTTGAAGGATAGCCCTTTTTAGAATTGTCCATGTTGAACCTCTTCAGCATGATTTTTATGTGAAGGAAAAATCCTAATTTTTCAGATCAAGTTCGCTCAGATTTAATTGAATCAAGAGAGATATTTTAAAAATTTCTCTCATGTATCCAGATTAGATCTGAGATATTTCAAATCTGATTTCATAGATCTAATAAATAAAAATAAAATTAAATCTAATTTAATTTGTATCTTTTGTTATTGGATAATCAGATTATCCTTTGATGATCTTGCTGATTGTTTGAGGTTCTGGATCTAGCCATGCAAGTGCCTGGCCTCTACCGATATCCACTTGGATTGGATCTGAAGATCTTCTCCTTCTTTATCATCTCTCTAAATATCAGATCTAGATCTGATTTGGAGGATCTTCAAAACTTTTTCTGAAGATCAGCAGTCATGTTTATAGCAGCGCTGTCTTCTTCCTTTTTCGTCAGCTTTCTCTTACCTAGATCGCACCAAATTGGAGCCCAACTTCTCTTAGACGTGGAGAGGAGAGAGAGAACCACAAGATGACATGGAGGAGGGAGAGGGGCAGCCTTGGGGCATGGGCTAAGAGAGAACTCTCTAAAAATTGGGCGTAGATAGGGTTTATATAGACCCCACTGCACCATGCAGTGCCACATCATTCCGGCCAATCACGTTGCTTCATGCAATCAGATCTAAATCTAATTGGTGGGATGACATCACCTAATCTAATCAGATGAGAGCCCCTTTAATTCATCCTTAGGTGGCACCAAGACTGATCAAAGCTGAGTCTTAGGTGCCTTCCTAAGTTGATTCAATGAAGCAACCTAGAGTCCCATCCGTATGGGACACTAGTGGTTCCTATCCATGGATGCATGCCTCCCTAGGTGTGCACCCCCTCCTTTCTAATTTCTAACAAGGAGACAAGCCCCTATCTACTCTCCTATGGGTGCATGACACATGGGCAGATGTCCAAGGGTCAAAGGTCAATGTTTGATCAAAGTCAAAAGACAAGAATTAGCAGGTGACGGAAAATGATAGGTGTTGTCTCAAACTTATCTCATAAATTAAGATAATCCTTTTCCAACCTGGACAAACTCCAGTCAGACCAAGTAAAGATACTTGACTGAGCACAAACATATTTGGCTCAGTCGAGATAACTTTTAATGATAGTAGAAGGAAAACGTTAGGCTCAATCGTGTGCTAGCACGATTTCCTTGAACCTAATTGAATCTAATTCAAATCACTTGAACTGGGTTAGTTCAATTGATGATATCCAGATCCAAACCCATTTTTGTGTGATCCAGTTAGGCTCAGTTCTGTATGGTAATGGGATATGTCATGATCTCTATCATCGACATCATCGAAACTTCTTTCGATGGATCAGAACTCTTCTGATTCAGACAGCTAGAATGATCGATCATCTAAATCATTCTAATTGCTCCCAAAATCCACCAGTGACACCTAGCAGTATATGGTGGCAACCCATCAGAGCTGAAAAATGCGAACCTCTTAGGTGCAGCTACCTGTGTGATTAAGTTCTTCTATCTTGAGCCCGATCAGATTAGGGTTAAGGTGAACTCGTCAAACCCTAGTTTCTATCATATGATGTAATCATTCGATTCAAGTCCGATGTGAAAACCTAAATAGAAACTCTTTCTATTATTTCACTCTGCCATGGCCATGGGCTTCTGGACTTGATTCTCATGATCATCATAGGGCTGCTCCTCTACCACCGAGGTAGATAGATTTCCATCTTGATGCAATCCAGTTCCTACAATGAACATGCTATAGCCAACATACACCTCAGGATTCGATATGGCTAGGAGATCGAGTTAATGGTGTAGTCAAACTATAACACCCTCAAGGTGAACTATCCGATGCACCTCAGGTCAAAGAACCAGACACACCACTGCAGCATCGAGTCAGTCATTGACGAGAAGGTAGACTTTCCTAATGACTACTCGAGGTGGTCACGCTCAGTGCCCTCATTCTCTAACGAGTACCTGTACTCTCGCTCTGGTGTCTCCACACCGTAGACTCAAGACTCATCTACTAAAGAGAAGCGATTGTACACCAACCTTCCGGATCAATCACCATCCTCGTGATGATCCTATGGTCGGGAGCATTTTATGAGTTAATAATGATTATTCATGTCTTAAATTTTCAACTCTTGAAAATATGAATTATCATTACCATTAACTCAAAGGATGTATCACAGACACTAAATACACATATGTGATAGAAAATAATCCCATTTTATTATTTATAGTCAAAATTATAATTTTGCCTTAGAAGTGTATTACAAGTGTCAGCCAATTCTGGCTTCTAGGGCACACATATCTAACAATCTCTCCACTTGACCTAAAGCCAATTGGCTACAAATCTAAGTCCCATCTTCTCAAGGTGGGCTTCGATCTTCTTGCTGGCCCAACGGCTTTGTAAGTGGGTCTTGCCACATTGTCTGCGGAGTTGACTCTCTTGACCTCGATGTAACCCTTTCTCGAGGTAATCGCGGATGAGGTGGTATCGTCGCTCGATGTGCTTGGATTTCTGATGAGACCTTGGCTCCTTAGCAAGGGCTATGGCACCATTGTTATCGCAGTATAGAGGAATGGCATCTGATGGCATCATTTTGATCTCTTAATTTCAGGTAAACTTCTTGTACCAGAATGCCTTCCTTCACAGCTTCTGATGCAGCGATATATTCTGCTTCCATGGTGGAATCTGCTATCACTGTTTGCTTGGAACTCTTCCAACTGACAGCACCACCATTGCACATAAATAGACTCCCAGATGTCGACTTTCGATCATCTACATATCGACATAAAATCTTGAGTCTGTATATCCCCTGGACTTGGAGTTCTCCATTACCAAAGACCAACAACATATCCTTAGTTCTTCTTAAGTACTTAAGGATACATTTCACAGAAGTCCAGTGTTCTTCATCCTGGATTTGACTGATATCTGCTCATGTGACACTCACAGCATGGGCTATATCAGGTCGTGTACATAGCATGGCATACATGAGGCTCCCTATTGCTGAAGCATAAGGGATCTTGCTCATGCATTCTATTTCCTCAGGTGTGCTAGGGCACATCTTCTTGGAAAGATGAATACCATGTCTGAAGGGTATTAAAATCCCCTCTTAGAGTTTTCCATACTAAACCTCTTTAGTACTTCCTCTATGTACATCTTCTGTGAAAGTCCTAGCATCCTATTCGGTCTATCCCTATAGACCTTAATTCCTAGAATAAAGGATGCTTCACCTAGGTCTTTCATGGAGAATTCTTTGGACAACCATATTTTAACTGATGGTCAACATGAGGAATATCATTCCAATAAGGAGGATGTCATCCACGTACAATACGAGGAAGACAACAGCGCTCCCACTGACCTTTTTGAAGACACATGGTTCCTCCTTCATTTTTGATGAAATCCAAACAATTTTGATCACATCATTGAAATGAGTGTTCCAGCTCCGAGATGCTTGCTTAAGTCCATATATGGACCTTTGCAGCTTGCAAACCTTGTGATCAGTATCACTGGATGTGAAACCTAGCGGCTGTTCCATATAGATATCTTCCTCAAGATATCCATTTAAGAATGTCCATTTTCACGTCCATTTGCCATATTTCATAATCGAAATAGGCTGCAACGGCAAGCAATGTGCGGATGGATTTTAGCATAGCTACTGGGGAAAAGGTATCCTGATAGTCAATGCCTTCGCATTGACTATAACCTTTTGCCACTAGTCTAGCCTTGAATGTCTCCACATTCCCATCTGCACCAATCTTTCTCTTGTAAGATCCATTTACACCCAATAGGTACTATACCTTCTGGTGGATCTACCAAGGTCCAGACTTGGTTTGAGTGCATCGAGTCAATTTCTGACTTCATTGCCTCTAGCCATTTCTCAGGAGTCGATATCTGATATCGCCTCGTTGTAGGTTTTGGGATCATCACCATGAGCACCATTACCTATGAGGAATATTTTCTCTACTTTTTCTGAAATAATACCTAAGTATCTCTTCAAGGAGGATAGGAAAACCTCTTTCCGATCTACGAGGTGGAGGAGGTAGTGATTCTTATTGGCTCAACCCTGATTTGGTTCCAATTGGTCCTTAGCTCGTTGCTACTTGTGAGACTTTCTCATCAAGCTTGATCTGCTTTCCAATGCCACTATCTTGAATAAACTATTTTTCAAGAAAGATGGCATGTCGACTCACAATCACATTGTGATCTTCTGGAATGTAGAAATAGTATCCTAATGACTCTTTAGGATATCCTATGAATCGAGCTCTAAAGGACCTAAACTCTAACTTGTCCGCTTGTTGTCTTTTGACATGAGCCGGACAACCCCAAATTCTGAGATGACTCAGACTTGGTTTCTTACCATGCCATATCTCATACGGTGTGGTAGGAACGATTTTAGAGGGAACCCTATTCAGTAGATATAATTGAAAGTTAACAATGAGTATCCCCAAAGAAAATCAGGGGGGTCTGTGAAGCTCATCATGGATCGAACCATATCCAATAGAGTCCGATTTCTCCGTTCTGAAATCCCGTTGAGTTGAGGTGTTCCTGGTGGAGTCCATTGAGAGACTATGCCATTTTTCTTGAGATAGTCTAGGAATTTCTGGCTAAGGTATTCACCTCCTCGATCTGATCGAAGAACCTTAATGGATTTTTTAGTTTATTTTTCTACTTCATGTCTGAATTCTTTGAACTTTTCAAAAGCTTCAGACTTATGTCTCATAAGATACACATACCCATACCTAGATAGATCATCGGTAAAGGTAATGAAGTAGACAAAATTGCCTCTAGCCGGCACATCAAATGGGCCGCACACATCAGTATGTACTAGGGCAAGGAGATCTGTGGCCCTTTCCCCATGTCCTACAAAAGGGAGTTTAGTCATTTTGCCTTGAAGACAAGATTCACAAGTTGGATATGACTCGGAAAGTCAATGGACTCAATAGTTCCATTTTTCTCCAATTTGTTAATCCTATCTTCTGCTATATGACCTAATCTCAGGTGCCATAGATATCCTATCATTTGGACTATCCCTAGGTCATTTGGCATCACATTCATATTTTGCTCGATAGTTAAAAATAGATACATCAATATGTAACTGATAAAGATCCATTAATAAGAAAATCCATTTGCAATTTTATTTCTTTCATAAAGAATGTTACAATGGTCCTTAAAGAAGGTAATCACATAGCCTTCTAGTGCTAAGCATGAAACAAAAATCAAATTTCCTGCTAGCTGCAGGCACATAATAACAATCTTTTAAAACTAAGTCTAAACCAGATGGTAATCGAAGAGGGTATTTTTTCACCACCACGGCAGCAACTCTTGCTCCATTTTCAACATGTAGGATCATGTCTCCATCCCTCAGCCTCCTGCTATCCTCAAGATCCTGCATGAAAGTGCACAGATGAGCACTAGAACCAGAGTCAAGCACCCAACTGGATGTAGAAGAAATCATAAGATTAGACTCAATAACGAGCATACCTCCAGAAGGACCTAGCTCCTTCTTATTCTTTAGAGTGGCTAGGTAAGTAGGGCAGTTTCGCTTTCAGTGGCCGTCATTGTTGTAATGAAAATACTTTCCTTTGTCAGCAATCGGCCTTTTTCTTCAGCTCTGCCTTTTTCTTCTTTCCTCCTTCCACCTTCTACTTTTTTACAGACTTCTTTTTCTTTCCATAAAGACTTTCTTTTGGAAGAAGTCTATTTCCATAGCAAGAACTGAGCCTTTAGAACCTTTCATAGAAAGCTCAGCGGTTACCAGCATATTCATATAAGTTCGGTCCAAGGAATTTTGAAGTTTATGCATGTGGTAATTCATGATGAATTGCCCATATGCATCAGTCAAGGATTGCAGAATCAATATCATTCTGCAGATCCAAGTCCAACTTCACACCGAGCTTCTCAAGCTCTTTCCAAGTCCTTGATCATCATCAGATAGTGATCTTGGACTGACTGTCCCATCATGCATCTTAGCCTTAAAAAGTCATTTCGTGACTTGATACTTGGCTGCGCGACTCTGTTCACCAAACATCTCCTTTATAGGTGAGCCAACATTTGGTGAGCAGTCCCGATATCTTCATGTTGGCACTGGAGCTCATCAGACATCGAGCCCAACATGTAATATCTGGCCTTATTATCTTCATCCGTCCATTTTTTCAAGAGACGCTCTCTGTTCAACTGGATGGACAAACTGGTAAGGTGGGAGGGTCCTGGTCCAATACATAAGGTTAACTTCTTGAAACCCAAAATAATTTTGATAGTTCCTGAAGCCAATCCTTTATAATTTGGGTCCGGTCAGTCTATGTGTGTCCAGGATACGTGCTAGTGGGTTGGACGCAGATATTTTCCTATAGAGAGTCAAAGATTTCTAGTTAGATATTATAATTAAGACTTGACCAATTTATTTAGAAATTTTATTTTTAAATAAATTAGCTTCCACTATTTTCTTGGATCCCTACACTTCCCTCTGTAGAGATGCAAAAATCTCCATGATTAATGATTTCTAGTGGATGGTGCGGTCTCACCAACTGACTCATCACCTCACCTAACAGTTATTGGTGATGGGTTAGCCAATGAGTGAACAACTCTTGTTCAATGATTCTCTAATCATGGTGCACCCAAACTTGGTCTCTAATTCATGAATCTCACCATGCTCGAAATATTGATCCACTCCTTAGTTAAGTCAGACCCACCATTTGCACAGATTGGATTCCTAATTGAGTCTCTCACCATATCCAAAATATTGAGCCCAATCCATCCTCCAGCCCATAGCATCCAATGCCTAATAGACATGGTTGCATCTTTCCTAGTGCAACTGAGCCACTATAACCAGCCGAGAACAATCAACCTCGAAAAGGGCCCGCACATCTACAATGGTGGAAGACCTTAGACTTAATCTTTTCTTAGGAAGATTTGATTTAGGTCTCATTAAACTAGACTTGACATAGTCATAACCAATTATGACTAACCTAGTGGCATGGGTTAGCTCGGATTATTGACCACCTCAGATCAGAACTGAGTCAACAGATATGGCCAGGTAAGTGAGATCTGGTGGAAGGGATATGCCATTAACTCGACAAGAATGCATTCGAGTCGAGTAGCTTCCAATTAAAAATTAGTCGGTCGTATCTGCCAAACTTACCTTAGACACCAAATTGTTGAGCCAGAACCAATCGGGTTAGCCTACAATCCAGACTCTAACCTACTGAGCCTAATTAGGTCTTAGCTTGATCGATCACTCACGTGACTCGATCTTGACCCAGACTTAATCCTATTAGGCTGGTCAATTTAAGCACTTGTTGATCCCATCTAACCAACTCTTGATTCGATTTGATCAACCGCTTAGACCTAATTAAGCAATCCAAGCCCGAAACCCAATATTATGAATATATCTTAGATTTAAAATTTTTTATTTTAGATCTAATTAATATTTTATAATCTTATTTCTTAATTAAGTTTAGAGTTCATAAACAAAATATATAAATAAAATCCTAGGATTTCAAGATCTAAGGTTTTGCGGAAAATAAGTTCTTGATTTCTGATTAAGGATGAACGCACAGTATCCTTACATATCATAAGAACACCCCATCGAATGAAAGGAGAGGGCATTTAAACCCTACTTTGTTCTTATGACCAGATGGCCAAGGAGAATGCCTTAATCAAAAATATTCAAAACTACAAAACTAGTTAGATTTACATCATATATCTCATAGTTAAAAATTGATCTAACTTTGTACATGTTTTGCATATATCTCATATAACTTTTCATGCATGTTTTCATATCTTAATTATCTAATTATTCATCTAAAAAATTAAATTTAAATTAATCACATCAAAATAAATTCTAATCTACATAATTATGTAGAACTATTCTATAACTAGTCTAATGATGCATTCATCATATCTTAGATGATCCAAAAATTAAATAATTTTATTTACTATTTTTTAGATCTTATTATAATATTTATAATATCAAAAGATAGTAAATAAATAGATCTAAAATCATAACTTAATCAAATTAAATTATGAACATGCAAGACTATGTATAGAACTATTCTACTTTACAACTAGTAATGCATATCTTGTAAAACTTAGATCTAAATTATTTAACTTTAATTTTTTTGATTTCAGATTTAACCACATCTCATGTGACATCTAAAATTATCTAATTATTAGATCAAAAATAAATTAAAATTAGATCTAAATAATTTAGAGAACCTAGTTTTGATACCAGTTGAAGGGAAAATCATGATTTTTTGGATCAGGTTCGTTCAGATTTAATCGGATCAAGAGAGATATTTCAAAAATTTCTCTCATATATCTAGATCAGATCTGAGATATTTAAAATCTAATTTCATAGATCTAATAAATAAAAATAAAATTAAATCTAATTTAATTTGTATCTTTTGTTGTTGGGTAATCAGATTACGCTTTGATGATACTGCTGATTATCTGAGGCCTAGATCAAGCCATGCAAGCGCCTGGCCTCTACCAATATCCATTCAGACTAGATCTAAAGATCTTTTCCTTCTTTATGATCTCTCCAAATATTAAATCTAAATCGGATTTGGAGGATCTTCAAAACTTCTTCTGAAGATCAGTAGTCATCTCTGCAGCAGTGCTACCTTCTTTCTTTCTCGTCAGCTTTCTCTTATCTGGATAGCACCAAACTGGAGCCCAACTTTCCTTGGGCATGGAGAGGAGTGAGAAAACTAGAAGATGGCATGGAGGGAGAGGGGCAGCCTTGGGGTGTGGGGTAAGAGAGAACACTCTAAATGTTTGAAGCAGACAGGGTTTATATAGACCCTACTGCGCCATGTAGTGCCACATCATCCTGGCCAATCATGTTGCTTCATACAATCAGATCTAAATCTGATTGGTGGGATGACATCATCTGATCCAATCAGATGAGAATCCCTTAAATTCATCCTTAGGTGGTGCCAAGACTGGCTAAAGCTGAGTCTTAGGCGCCTTCCTAAGTTGATTCAATGAAGCAACCTGGAGTCCCATCCGTATGGGACTCCAGTCATCCCTATCCATGGGCGCATGCCTCCCTAGGCATGCACCCCCTCCTATCCAATTTCTAATAAGGGGACAAGCCCCTATCTACTCTCCTATGGGTGCATGACACATGGGTAGATGTCCAAGGGTCAAAGGTCAACGTTTGACCAAAGTCAAAAGATGAGAATTAGCAAGTGATGGAAAATAGTAGGTGTTGTTTTAAATTTATCTCATAAATTAAGATAACTCTTTTCTGACCTGGACAAGCTCCAGTTAAATCAAGTAAAGGTTTCTAAGTGAGCACAAACATATTTGGCTCAGTCGAGACAACTTTTAATGATAGTAGAAGGAGAATGTTAGGCTCAATCATGTGCTCGCACGATTTTCTTGAACCTAATTGAATCTAATTCAAATCAATTGAACTGGGTTAGTTCAATTGATGTTATCCAAATCCAAACCCTTATTTGTGTGATCCAGTTAGGTTTGGTTCTGTATAGTAATGAGATATGTCATGATCTCTATCATCGACATCATCGAAACTCCTTTCGATGGATCAGAACTCTTCTGATTCAGACAACTAGAATGATCAATCATCTAAATCATTCTAATTGCTCCCAAAATCCACCAGTGAAATCTAAAAGTATATGGTGGCAACCCATCAAAATTGAAAATGAACCTCTTGGTGCAGCTACTTGTGTGATTAAGTTCTTCTATCTTGAGCCCTGATCAGATTAGGGTTAAGGTGAACTCGTCAAACCCTAATTTCTATCATATGATTTAACCATTTGATTCAAGTTCGAAGTGAAAACCTTAATAGAAACCCTTTCTATTATTTTACTCTGCCATGGCCATGGGCTTATGGACTTGATTCTCATGATTATCATAGGGCTGCTCCTCATCCACCGAGGTAGATAGATTCCTTCTTGGAGCAATCCAATTCCTACAATGAACATGCTATAGCCAACATACACCTCAGGGTTCTGAATGGCTAGGAGACTGAGTCATGGTGTAGTCAAACTATAACACCCTCAAGGTTAACTGTCAATGCACCTCAGGTCAAAGAATCAGACACACTACTGCAGCTTCAAGTCAGTCATCGATGAGAAGGTAGACTTCCTTATGACTACTCGAGATGGTCATTTTCAATGCCGTCGTTCTCTAATGAGTACTTGTACTCTTGCTTCGATGTCTCTACACTATAGACTCAAGACTCATCTACTATAAAAAAAGTGATTGTACACCAACCTTCCGAATCAATCATCATCCTCATGATGATCCTATGGTCGAGAGCATTTTATGAGTTAATAAATGAAAATTCTTATCTTAAATTTTTAATTCTTAAAAATATGAATTATCATTACCATTAACTCAAGGAATGTATCACAGACACCAAATACACATTTATGATAGAAAATAAGCTATTTTATTATTTATAGTCAAAATTATAATTTTGCCCCTAGAAGTGTATTACAAGTGTCAGTCAATTTTGGCTTCTAGGGCACACATATCTAATATTTTGTACGTAGACTGGGATAACCCAAGCATCCTCTTAGAACTATCCTTATAGATCTCCATCTTTAGGATGTAGGATGCTTCATCCAAGTCCTTCATGGAGAATTGAGATGACAACCATACTTTTATTCTTTGCAGTGCAGTGATGTCATTTCTAATTAAGAGAATATCATCCACATATAATATAAAAAATATCACTACCAGACCATTTGCCCATTTATAAATGCAGGGTTCTTCTTCATTCTTAATGAAGCCATATGTTTTGATCATCTTATCAAAATGCATGTTCCAAATCAGAGATGCTTGCTTCAATCCATAAATGGATCTCTGAAGCTTGCACACCTTAGACTCATCTATAAATGTAAATCCCTCAGGTTGTGTTATATATACCTCTTCGATCAGCTCTTCATTCAGAAAAGCTATCTTCACATCCATTTGCCAGATCTCATAGTTTAGATGGACAGCTATCGTAAGCATTATCTGAATGGATTTGAGCATTGCCATAGGGAAAAACATCTCATCATAGTCAATACCATAATGTTAACAATACCCCTTGGCAACTAGATGGATTTTATAGGTCCACCTTCTCATCTATGCCCCTCTTCCTCTTGAAATCTCACTTACACCCAATGGGTTTAATCCCTTCAGATGGATCAACTAATGTCCACATATCATTGATCTTTATGGATTTCATCTTAAATTTCATGGCCTTAAGCAATTTTCTCAGACTCATATATCTGCATTGCATCTATATAGGTGATCAAATCCTCATCATTCTCATCGAGTTCGATAGGATCATCATCCTAGACTAAGAAATTATGGTATCTATCCAACTGACGTGGTACTCTACCGAATCACTTTAATAATGCAAGTACACTAGGCTCCAAATTTGATCTGATCAAATCTAGTTCAGGTTTGGCTATAGGTGTTAGCTTTTCTACTTGTTGAACTTTCTCATATTCAACCTTAAAGGCAACAATTTCTTCACCAAGAAACTTTTTTTCAAAAAGATTGCCTTAAGATTGATGAACACCTTTTGTTCATCAGCATGGTAGAAAATATATCCTTTAGTTTTTTTAGGGTACCCTATGAATGTGCACTTGTCAAACCTAGATCAAAGTTTATCTATGATTAACCATTTGGTATAAGCCGGGCACCCCTAGACCCTAAGGTGTGAAAGTACTGGCTTACCCCTGTCCATATCTCATATGGGATTTTAATTACAGACTTACCTAGAATGCTATTTAATAGATAGCAAGCCAATTTGAGTGCATATCCTTAGAAGGATATCGGCAAGCTAGCAAAATCCATCATGGATTGGACCATGTCTAATAGAGTCCGATTTCTCCTTTCAAACACACCATTATGCTGTGGTATTTTTGGAGGAGTCTATTGGAAGAAAATTTCATTCTCTTCTAGATATGTGAGAAACTCACCAGAAAGGTATTCACCTCCTCGATCAAATCAAAGAGTTTTAATACTCTTTTCAGTTTATTTTTCAACTTCATTTCAAAATCGTTTGAATATTTCAAATGAATCTGACTTGTGTTTCATCAGATAGACATATCCATACCTAGATAAATTATTTATGAAAGTGATGAAGTAAAAATATCCACCTCTAGCACTTGTGCTCATAAGCCTACATACATCAGTATGTGCTAGACCTAAGAGCCCAGTGGCTCTCTCACTTTTTCATTAAAAGGTGACTTGATTATTTTTTCAAGAAGACAAGACTCACAGGCAGGAAGTGACTCACAATCACTGACTTCGAGAATTTTCTCTTGAGTCAACCTGTTTATCCTGTTCTTGTTAATGTGATCTTGCCTATAGTGCCATAAGTAGATATCAGACATATTATCTAATCTAAGGTGCTTGCTAGTAGAGTAAACTATATTAACAGGTTGTGATAACATGTATATCCCATTATTTAAATATCCAAAAAATATAGTAATACCATTCAAAATGACATTATAAAATTTTTTTTATTGAAATCTCATAATTATTTTTGGCCAAAAGACCTATAGAGATGATACTCAAAAAGAAATTAGGACGAAAGTGATAATCACTAAGAACAATGATATGAGATCCAAATATAAGTTTCAAGATTCCTTATGCTAGAACAAGAACTGGTCTTTGATCTTCAATGTTTAAGAACCTCTCACCTTGCTCGAACCTCCTACTAATGTGCAACCCCTATAATAAATTATAAATGTGGTAAGGACTATCGATATCCAATACCCAATCGGTTATATCACAAATAGAGAAATTGCAAGAGTTATCATATAAATACCTTGCTCGACAATAGCTTGCTTCTTTCTCAGCCTATTTGGACCCAAGGAGGCAATGTACTGAGGATAATTTCTTTTTCAATGCCCTCGCTTCTTGCAGAAGAAGCACTCCACTTGACTCTTATTAAGCATAGGTTCCTTGGTCTGGCCCTACATAGATGTTCTAGTTTGAACTTGCACCTTCTTACTCTTTTTCTTCTTATTTTTCTTTCTTTTTTAAAGGGTCGAGAGATAGAAGATGAATCTTTCACTAAGTTCACTGACTCCTTATAGAGCCGGTGATCCTTTTCAAAGTTTTGAAGTAACCCCAGTAACCTATGCTAGTTAACTTCAGGCTTTGTCATTCTGCAATGAGTAAGGAATGGAAGATAAGACTTAGGTAGTGAGTTCAGTATTGCATCTTTTCCCAGTTGCTCGTGCAATGAAAAGCTGAGCTTGCTCAAATGCTCCATCAGCATGATCATGTATAGTATATGATTCAATGACTGAAGCTCCATCCCTCATCTTGGCATTGAAGATAGCATAACTAGTCTTGTGCCTCTCAACATCATCGGGTGTGCCAAAAGACTCGTTCAACATTTGAAGCATGTCTTTTGGCTAAGCTGTCTCAAACCTATGACTAAACTCATCGCTCTTAGCCGCCACTATGGTTTGGTCATTGAGCCACTTTTGATTATTTTCTTTGACTGACACATATGAATTTATAGCTGGCTCCTTAGGTGTTGGATCTATCAAGATGTACAAGATCCGTTCATGCTCTAGAACAATCTTCAACTTACAGTACCAGCTATCGAAATTGGATCCCACCAGCTTATCATTGTCCAACAATGATCGGAGTGAAAGAAAAGTAGCCAAAATTGCATAAAAAAAAACTAAAATCTAATTAGTAAATAATTTATTAAACCTAAAGATTTGGACTTTAATTAAAAGGTTCTTCCATTATTTTGTTCGAATTGGTAGCTTCTACCTTTAATTCACGAAATTATCATAATATCTTAGTCGCTACTAGAATACACAGACTATACACAAGCCTAAATTTGGTTGGTCAATGCATGTACATCTAAGAAAAGATTCATGATTAATTATTTTTTTAAATAATTTTTAGTATTTTAATTTTGCCTCAATCCCTAATCAGTAGGCTTTGGCTTCTACTGAAAAGGTTCAGTTAAGACCAACCATTAACATGACCATACTTGGTCTATCTAACTAATAAGTGATTAAGTCCAACTTTGATTGATCAACCTAACCATCATTCTGAGAAACATGGCCAATAAATCATATTATGAATGATAATTCCATTAGTCGATAAGCACCAGGCCTTTGCGCCTCCAATGATTATCCAACTAACGGAACCATTATCACCCACTTAATGGAAGGATATAATCTAGTTATCACCATAACTATTTTATTTTTAAGGACCTAATAATTTTAGAGAATTTAATTAATATAATTTGAAGAGAGTCAAAGGAACCAGCTAATCATGATCCTTCCACAAACTTCACCATGTTAGATTAAGGGGGACCATTGATAAGCTGGTCTAGGAGGACGTAAATCAGTCACACTGATTTACCTAGCTGACATGAGTTAGCTCAGATTGTCAAGTGATCTTATCAAAATATAATTTTACCAAGAAGGTTAGGTAAGTTAGATCAATGGGAGGGTCTGCCAAAGCTTGCCTTAGACACCATAAAAAATGGTTAGGTATGTGGGCTGCCAATTAAAATCCCTCAGTCTGGATCGCTAGATTTATTTTAGACACCAACTAGTTAATTAGTTTTGATTGGATCAACCTAACGTTCTTCTTTTGCTATCACAAATAAGTTATCCTGACTGAGCCAAAGGAGTTTGTGCTCAATCAGAGGCCTTCATATGATCTGACTGGAGGTTGTGCAAGTCAAAAAAGGTTATCTTATTCTATAAGACATTACCTGCCATTTCTCGTTCTTTGACTTTGGTCAAAAGTCTACCATGACTGGTCAAATATTGACCATTGACACTTTAACTTCTGTCCACGTGTCACACACCTATTGAAGAGCTGATGGGGGCCTGTTCCCCTGTTAGAACCTGGCAAGGAAGAGGGCGCACGCCACCCTTGGCATGTGCCTAAGCTGGAGGCGCCCATGAGTCCCTGTTGGACAGGGACTCCATCTTCTTTTTGGATTCCAATTAGAATTCTCCTAAGAACCAACTTTGACTGGTCTTAGGTGCCCTCTAAGGAGGAATCCAGGGGACTCTATTTCCACCAACCAGATTTAGATCTGATTTCACAAAGAGTTATGATTGGTTGGGAAGAAGAGGAGTTGGATCACAGTTAGTCTATAAATAAGACTCTATGCCCAACTCAAAGAGGAATCTGAATTAATTAAGATCTCCATGCCCCAAGGCCTTTTCTCCTCTCCTCCTCCATGCCAAAGTATCTTCTCCCTCTCCTCTCCACGTCCAAAAGGGTTTTGGACCTTGGTTGGTGCAATCTAGACAAGAGAAAGGCGAGTGAAAGCTAGAAGGCTGCGCTGCTGCAAAGGACGACTGCTGATCTTCAAAAAGAGTTTTGAAGATCCTCCAGATCAGATCAAGATCTGATTTTTGGAGACATGATAGAGAAGAAGAGGATCTCCAGATCTAGCCTGAGTGGATACTGGTAGAGGCCAGGCACTTGCGTGGCTTGATCCAGAACCTTTCGCTGCTTACAAGATCATCAACGGGTAATAGGATTACCCACTTCAAGCTAAATTAAATCTGATTTAATTTATTTGATTTTATTTTACATTCTAAAATAATAACAATCAGATCTGAAACATCTTAGATCTGATCTAGATCAAAGAAAAAATTTTTTGAAATATATCTCTTAATCTGATCAGATCTGAACGAACCTGATCTGAAAAATTAGGATTTTTCTTCAGTAGTGACACCTATCAAAAATCATAAAAAAAGGAGGAAGAGGTTAAAGAAAAACCCTAGAAGAGGAACCCTTCTTCTTCTTTTTTGTTTCTCTCACCAAGATCCTTGGATTAGTGTCTCCATAAAACCCCAAGCCCAAGGCTTTCTTGCATAGATTTTTCCCACATCCCTATATCTCTCTCTCAGGTCTAGAGGCTCAAAAAAAATCATGCCCAATGTCCTCTTTTATAGAGAGATATGGAACAATCCTTGTCTAGGTCAAAAACCTAGCAAGGAATGTCCAAATAAGGCAACTCTTGAATGCCCTCTCTCTTTTTCTAGCTGTAGACCATCTCCTTTTGTCACACAAAATATGCCTAATTTCTCATGAAAATCTCAAAAAAAATTGGGTGGATTGGCGGTACAAACGAGAGGAGTTTTGATTTGTTAAAATTCTATCACATAGAATTTGAAATCAAACCAAACTTCCAACTTTGACTTGGTCCACAAAAAATTACCATATAAGTAAGAAGGGAGAGCAAGGGGTGCACATATTCTCTCAAAGAGGAGAGTTTCCATGAAAATAATAAAAATAATTAGCATGGAGAAGGCTAAGAAAATTAGTTGGCGCAAGAAAGGGAAGTCCTAGTCATACTAGGACTTTCAATTTTGACTTCATCAAACATGGTATTCAAACCAAATTAAATTAAAATTAATTCAATCTAATTAAAATAGATCTTAGTCCAACATAAATCCTAATTAGATCAAATTAAATTGATTTAATTTTAATTTAATTTTTAATCAAATTTAAAATTAGGAGCATACAAGTTCTAATTGAACTATGACTTATTCTTCCTTGCAATTGGCTCATCCAATAAATCAATTATACTTGATCCAATCAAGTCTAAATTAAATTAAATTAAATTATAATTAATTAAACTTAATCTTAGCCCTCTAGCTTAATCAAATTAAGTTAATTAGTAATCTAATTGCTAATCGATCCTCCTACAATACTTGCACTAGGTCAAACATCAATCGTATTGTTTGTTTGACCTAAAAATGATTCTAAATCATTGATCAACCATCCAATCAGATTGAGATCTTTTCTATATGTGATCCCATAGGTTTGAACCTAAGCCATTAGCATAAAAATAAATTTCTATACCAATCAAAGTGACCATCTAGCAATGATATCCGATGGTCGGATAGGTTGAATGTGTAAAGCAACACCATTAGAACCCACGTTGATATAGTTTTCATATAATTAATCTCCTTGACCTTAATACTCATAGATGACTCAATGTTTAACCATCAATCCTAATTAGGTCATTTACATTGCATTTCAAAATATTAAATCCATATCATAGATTATCCTGACCAAGATTTTGCTAAATTGAAATACAGTGATGCATTTTCTTCAAACCCTTGGAGTGGTCAATCTCATCTTGATCACTCATCGACTTCACAAGTACTTGACTATGCTAAAAAAAAATTTATCACTAAATTAAAAATTTAGGTAGTCCCGTACCAAAGCACAGTGAATTTCTTGCAAGTCACCATAATGATCTCAAGTCTAAGGGATACTTATATCCATATCCGATCAGACCAATTCTCGACAGTAGAATACTTTAGAGTTGGTCATATTCGGTGATGATGTACCTTTACATCTCACCTATTTGCCATACCAATATCTTCACACTACTTATTTAAGAGGACAATCAATCTATATGGCATACAACAATCTATACTCGATAAACGTCATCGTTCTAATTAACAACGCATCATTTGATCATGAACAGTTTAAGAAATAATCGATAAATCCTCTCTTTATCAAAGTTAAATAGTCTTAAGAACTTCATCACAGCAAAAGAAGTACATTAGAAGATGTAGAATTTATAATAAAAATATCAAAATATTATTTTATTCAATAAATTATTTATAAGTATAAAGTAGCACAACCATCAATAGACTGACGATTAGCTTTGAGATATAATTCTCAATAGGTGATTGATCCAAAAGATTAGTGTATGATTGCTTTCTTAGGATAGATGAGTCTTGAGTCTATGGTGTAGAGATATCAGAGTAAGAGTATAGGTACTCATTGAGAATGAGGACACTGAGCGTGACCATCTCAAGTAGTCATAAGGGAGTCTGTCTTCTCATCGATGACTAGCTCGATGCTATAATTGTATATCTGGTTCTTTGATCTGAGGTGCATCAATAGTTTACTTTGAGTGTGTTATAGTTTAACTACACCATAACTCGATCTCCTATCCATTCAGAACCCTAAGATGTATGTTTGCTACAGCATATTCATTGTATGAATTGAATCACACCAAGATAGGATCTATCAACCTTGATACAAGAGTAGTCCTATGATGATCATGAGATCAAATCCTTAAGCCCATTGCCATGGCCATTTAAAATAATATAAAAGAAGTTTTCTATTAGGATTTCACATCGAACTCAAATTGAATGATTCAATCATATTATTGGGGTGTTGGGTTCCATGAGTTTATCTTAACCCTAATCCTATTGGGGCTCATGATAAAAGAACCTAATCATAGAAGTAGCTGCACCAAGAAGTTCATATTTGGTTCTGATGGTTTGCCACCATATACTAGTAGATGTCATTGATGGATTTAGGAGCAGAAATGTACATCGGGCCATGCTTGACCCAATCCAGCCCAGGCCCAATGGGCCTGGTACTATAACGGGCCATGCCAAGCATGGCCCATCTCATAAACGGGCCATGTCGCACGACATGGCAAGCATAGAACCCTCGCCTGACATGGCCCTAGGCTCGAAAATTGGTGGGCCGGGCCTAGCACAGCCCGTTGGCCCGTCAGGCCTATTTTTTTTTTTAGCCTTAACGGACCGTGCCAGGCACGGCCCATAATGGTATGAAATGAGTTATGACTAGCACGATCCATAACGACCCTAAATGGGCCATGCCTGGCCCAACCTGAGATAGGCTAGGTCGGCCTGTAACGGCTAAAATTGGGTTTTTTTAATTTTTTAAGAATTAGGATGGCTAGTTTTCTTATTTTTACCATTTTAACCCCTTCAACAACCAATAAATGGCTAGATTAAGGGGTATTTTGAAAAAATAAAAATTTGAGACTTCTATAAATAAAGCCTTACTCTTTCATTCTTACCACATCAATTCATCAAACCAATTCTCTCTCTCTTTAATCTTCCTACTTCTATTTATTCTCTCTTCTAGCAATTCTTCTTTCTTTCATTAAATTATTTAGTATGTAGCAATTATATTTTAGCAATTCAAGAGTCATACAAGAGGAGGAAGCATCTCTCTTTTGGAGGTCGTAGTTCAAGGATAGCTCCATAAATCTAGCTCTCCAGCACTCCGACTATTCGACCTCCAGAGGCCTAGCCCTCCTCCTTCGGCTTTCCAATTCTCCAGTCTCAGCTCCACCTCTTCTTCTTCTATAGTTCAAAAATTTAATTTTTTTTTACCGATTACTAGTTAGCTTTTATTTTTTATATTTACTTAGTTTAGATGGCAAGTTATGATGATGAGAGTATAGCCGACACTGCTGGGCATGCCAGCCTTTCTCTTCCTATTTTGGAGGAGGAAACTCTTTCTGCTTCCTTTGAAGCCCCTTATAGGGAAGCTAGATCCTCTTCCCATAAGAGGACTAGTACTATGTGGAATAATTTTGATAAAATTTTGATAGATGGAGTCTATAAGACAAAATATAAAAAATATGCCAAATTATATAGTTATGCCAATACTGGAGGAACTGGCCATCTGAAGAGACATCAAGAGCCTCATAGGATAAGTGATTCTCATCCTCAAAGAACTCTTAATACACAAGGGGATGCTCTTGTTGGAACTTTTGTCTATAATCATGAAAATCAAAGAAAGGCACCTGTAAAATGGATAGTTAGAGATGAATTATCCTTTAGCTTATGTGAATCATTCAATTTTGAAGAATATGCTCAATTAGCTTCATAAATCATTTAGAAAATTAGTAGACGTAAATTTAGAAGAGTAGCTATGATAAATTATTTAATAATGAAGCATGATTTAATTGGTATACTTTCTGCTTTAAATGCAAAAGTATCATTAACTTATGATATATGGATTGCATCTGTAGGTAGTATATGTTTTATTTCTATTACAGCTCATTACATAGATAATGATTGGTAATTATTGGTGTAGAATCTGATTGATGCTGAATCGAGCTAGAGTTGAGAAAGATGAGGTCATCGTGGGTGACCAACAAAATAAAGTTTTGTTTGAAGTCGGTGGTGGTGGCTCTGACAGGATCCTCCAGCGATCAAGTCAGCTATTCTGGCCAACAAAAATGGAGTGCTCAGACAAAAATTTAGTAAAGTTTTGAAAAAAAGAAGAGAGCTTAGAGAAAACGTATCTAGAGGGTCCCTTTTTATAGACGAAGCTTGTAGTAATCATCCGGTAGTGGGCCGCTCGGAGCCATGTGGAGTTTGTTACGGAGAGTGGTGTTCATTGCCATGAAGTGGCCATTCATTGAGATTTAATAGTTGAAGTTTGGAGGAAGCAGGCATTGGTCAGTGAAGAGCTTTGACATACATTAATTTCAGAGGAGTTCGAACTTCTAAAGAGAATACGGCTAGAAGGGATCATCCGAAAGGAATGCTAGCTGAAATCTAAAAGTAATCCACTAAAGAAATCCAATTGAAGAAGAAGTCTAAAAGAAGTTTGCCTCCTGAAGGAGTCTGACTAAAGGAGAAGTTCGAAAGGTGTTCGGGTTCTGAAAGAGTTTGACTGAAGGAGAAATCTGAAAGAAGTTTGGCTCTCGGAGGAGTCCAACTGAAGAAGAAGTTTGGAAGAAGTTTGGCTCCTGGAGGCATCGGACTGAAGGAGAAATTTGAAAGAAGTTTGGCTCCTAGAGGAGTCTGACTGAAGGAAAAATTTGGAAGGAGTTTGGCTCCTGAAGGAATCCGACTGAAGAAAAAATTTGGAAGGAGTTTGGCTCCTGTAGAAATTTGACTGAAGGAGAAATTTGGAAGGAGTATGGCTCCTGGAGGAGTCCAACTAAAGAAAAAGTTTGGAAGGAATTCGACTCCTGAAGGAGTTCGACTGAAGGAAAAATTTGGAAGGAGTTCGCTCCTGGAGGAATCTGACTGAAGAGAAATCTGAAAGAAGTTTGGCTCCTTGTAGAAAACTCGACTGAAGGAGAAATTAGGAAGAAGTTTGGCTCCTATAGAAATCCGACTAAAGGAGAAGTCTGGAAGGAGTTTGGCTCCTATAGGAGTGTGACTAAGAAGAAGTTTTGGAATGAAATTCAGCTCTTAGAGGCACCAGATTGAAGGAGAAATCTGAAAGGAGTTTGACTCCTGGAGGAGTTCGACTGAAGGAGAAATCTGGAAGGATTTTGGCTCCTATAGAAATCCGACTGAAAGAGAAATCTGGAAGGAGTTCGGCTCCTATAGAAATCCAACTGAAGGAGAAAATCTAGAAGAAGTTTGGCTCCTATAAAAATCCGACTGAAGAAGAAATTTGAAAGGAGTTTGGCTCCTAGAGGAGTTCGTCTGAAGGAAAAGTCCAGAAGGAGCTTGGCTCCTGAAGGAGATCGATTGAAGGAGAAGTCCAGAAGAAGTTTGGCTCCTGTAGAAATCCAACTGAAGGAGAAATCTGGATGGAGCTTAATCATTGAAGGAGTTCAGCCACTGAAGGAATTCGACTACTAAACGAGTTCAGCTACTGGAGGAGATCGGCTGGGATTCGATCGTTAGAGGAAGAATTCTGGATTGAAGCTCTTCTATGATTACTGATTGCATTAGGCTAAGCATCAGACTGGACTTTGGCAGGAGCGAGATTTATTCCCAATAATAGTCTTCCTACTCTCGAGTTCAAAATTCGAAGAAAAGGGGGTACAAAAAATACCACTGCCGAAGTCCACTTTCGGGCTCTATACTAGTTCAGGTTGAAGCTCAAGGGAGATTTTATCTCCGACCATGGTTGAAGTTAAAGATGAAAGAGATCTTATCTCCTATTAATGCAGAAGCTCGGGAGAGATCTTATCTCCAACCGAGGTTGAAGGAGATCTTATCTTCTATTAACGTAGAAGCTCGGGGAAGATCTTATCTCTAGTCGAGGTTGAAGGAGATTTTATCTCCTATTTAGTAGATGCTCGGATGAGACACCAACCTTCCGGATCAATCACCATTCTCGTGATGATCCTATGGTCGGGAGCTGTTTATGAGTTAATAATGATTATTCATGTCTTAAATTTTCAACTCTTGAAAATATGAATTATCATTACCATTAACTCAAAGGATGTATCACAAACACTAAATACACAGGTGTGATAGAAAATAACCCATCTCATTAATTATAGTCAAAATTACAATTTTGCCCCTAGAAGTGTATTACAAGTGTCAGCCAATTCTGGCTTCTAGGGCACATATATCTAACAATCAGATCTAAATCTAATTGGTGGGAATAGAGTCCCTTGGATTCCTTCTTAGATGGCACCTAAGACCAATCAAACTTGGTTCTTAGGAGAATTCTAATCAGAATCCAACAAAGAGATAGAGTCCCTGTCCAATAGGGACTCCTAGGCGCCTCAAGCTTGGGCTCACGGCAAGGGTGGCGTGCATCCTCCTCCTTGCTAGATTCTAGTAGGGGGACAAGCCCCCACCAGCTCTCCAATAGGTGCGTGATACATGGACAGAAGTCAAAATGTCAATGGTTAATGTTTGACCAGTCAAAGGTCAACTTTTGACCAAAGTCAAAGGACGAAAAATGGTAGGTGACCAAAAATGATAGGTATTATCTTACAAAATAAGACAACCCTTTTCTGACCTAGATAGGCTCCAGTCAGACCAAGTGAAGGCCTTTATGAGCACAAACTCCTTCGGCTCAGTAAGGACAACTATTTATGATTGTAAAAGAAGAACGTTAGGTTCAATCGAGTGCTAGCACGATTTTCTTGAACGTAATTGAATCTCACCAAAAATGATAGGTATTGTCTTACAAAATAAGACAACCCTTTTCTGACCTAGATAGGCTCCAGTCAGACCAAGTGAAGGCCTTTAAATGAGCACAAACTCCTTCGGCTCAGTAAGGACAACTATTTATGATTGTAAAAGAAGAACGTTAGGTTCAATCGAGTGCTAGCACGATTTTCTTGAACGTAATTGAATCTCATTCAGATCAATTGAACTGGATTAGTTCAATTGATGATCACCAAATTCAAACCCTTATTTGTATGACCCAGTTAGGTTCAATTCTGTACGGTAATGGGATATGTCATGATCTCTATCATCGACATCATCAAAACTCCTTTCAATGGATCAGAGCTCTTCTAATTCGAACAGCTAGAATGATTGATCATCTAAATCATTCTAATTGCTCCCAAAATCCATCAGTGACACCTAGCAGTATATGGTGGCAACCCATCAGAGCTGAATGCGAACCTCTTGGTGCAGCTACCTATGTGATTAAGTTCTTCTATCTTGAGCCCCGATCAGATTAGGGTTAAGGTGAACTCATCAAACCCTAGTCTCTGTCATATGATGTAATCATTCGATTCAAGTTCGATGTGAAAATCTAAATAGAAACTCTTTCTATTATTTCACTCTACCATGGTCATGGACTTCTGAACTTGATTCTCATGATCATCATGGGGCTGCTCCTCTACCATTGAGGTAGATAGATTCCATCTTGATGCTATCGAGTTCCTACAATGAACATGCTATAGCCAACATACACCTTAGGGTTCCATATGGCTAGGAGATAGAGTTATGGTGTTGTCAAACTATAACATCCTCAAGGTGAACTACCGATGCATCTCAGGTCAAAGAACCAGATACACCACTGTAGCATCGAGTCAGTCATTGACGAGAAGGTAGACTTCCTAATGACTACTCGAGGTGGTCATGCTAAGTGCCCTCGTTCTCTAACGAATATCTATACTCTCGCTCCGGTGTCTCCACATCATAGACTCAAGACTCATCTACTAAAGAGAAGCGATTGTACACCAACCTTCCGGATCAATCACCATCCTTATGATGATCCTATGATCGGGAGCATTTAATGAGTTAATAATGATGATTCATGTCTTAAATTTTTAACTTTTGAAAATATGAATTATCATTATCATTAACTCAAAGGATGTATCACAGACACTAAGTACACATATGTGATAGAAAATAATCTATTTTATTGATTTTAGTCAAAATTATAATTTTGCCCCTAGAAGTGTATTACAAGTGTCAGCCAATTCTGGCTTCTAGAGCACATATATCTAACAAGGATGACTTAGAGTTTAACTATAAACCTAGATTAGGTTATCCATATTGTATTTTAGAATATCAAATCCATCTCATAGATTATCCTGTTCAATATTTTGCTAAATTGAAATACAATGATGTATTTTCCCCAAACCCTTAGAGTGGTCAATCCCATCTTGATCACTCATTGATTTCACAAGTACTTGATTGTGCCCAAAAATCTTCCATCACTAAATTAGAAATTAGATAGTCTAATACCAAAACACAGTGAGTTGCTTGCAAGCCACTATGATAATCTTAAATCTAAGAGATACTTGTACCCATATCTCACCAGAGCAATTCTCGATAGCAGAATGCTCTAGAGTTGGTCATATTCAGTGATGATGTATCCTTATATCTCATCTGTATGCCATACCAGTATCTCCATACTTCTTGGTTAAGAGGACAACCAACCTATATGGCATACAACGACCTATACTCAATAAACATCGTCATTCTAATTAACAACATATCATTTTGATCGTGAATAGTTTAAGGACTAATTGATAAATCCTCTCTTTATCGAAGCTAAATAATCTTAAGCACTTCATCACAACAGAAAGAGTTCACTAGAAGATGTAGAATTTATGATGAAAATATCAAAATATTATTTTATTCAATAAATCATTAACAAGTGCAAAGTAGCACAACCATCAACAGACTGACAATTGACTTTGGAACATAATTTCCATCAACTCCCACTTATCCTAAAGTCACTCAGCAAAGTATCTAATATCCATCTTTGACTTATGGTCGTCGAACTCTTTTACCACTAAGGATTTAGTGATGGTGTTGGCTCGGTTCTCCTTTTCATCGATCTTTTGAAGGTCGACGTCACCTCAATCCATGATCTCTAGGAT
>QRFJ01003053.1:58952-78680 GCA_006176705.1 Cocos nucifera
CATTACCTCAAAGGATGTATCACAGACACTAAATACACATGTGTGATAGAAAATAACCCATTTCATTGAATTATAGTCAAAATTACAATTTTGCCCCTAGAAGTGTATTACAAGTGTCAGCCAATTCTGGCTTCTAGGGCACATATATCTAACACCTAGATCTAGACAGCTCCTAACTGCCAAGGTCACCTTCAAGTCCTGCAAGTGTAAGATCAGCCAATCAAGTAGCTAGGTAAGTGTAAGGTCGATCGGAGTCCCCCCGTTGCTTGCCTTAGACACTAATTGTGCTTGGCCAGGTAAGCTAATGGAATCAATTAGAAACTAGCTTCCTTCAGGCCCAGTCATCCCTGAACCACTTTCCTAGACACTAGTTAAATTGACAAATCCTAACCTGGTTCAACTCTTAGGGTTTCTTGTCCTATTGAGCTCGAGTTCCTAGGGATGATGTCTAATTAATTTTAAAATTAAAGACTTAGGTCAATGTAGAATGCTGGTTGGTAATTTATAGGCCAAGAAAGGGTGATCAAATCCCCACCTTATCTTGTTTAATTGGGTGTTGCGCTTAATTTGGTTTAATATGAAAATGCATAAAAAGTTTTCAATCAAAGGGTTCTATGCAATTTAAATTAGATGCATGCAACTAATTGAATTCTGAAAGGCTTACCTTGCCTCGAGCAATCACCAAAAAAACTAAAACTAAAAATAAAACTAATATGATGCATGTTCTAAATAGTTAGGGTTTCTAATCTTATCATGAGATTTTTAATTAGATTTAAGTGGATATATATTTTTTAAAAAAATTAATTTTAAAATAAATGAATAAATAAATAAATAAAAAGGATTAGGGTTAGGATTGATCTCACCAAGCAAAACTAAATAATTTGTTACTTGCCCTGGTTCTTTTTGTTCTTTAACCTCTTTTTCTCCAAAATAAAAAAAAATTAGCAAGTAATATTTATAAGAAAATAAAAATTTTATTTATAATTTATTTACAAAAAATCAAAAAGATCCATAATTTAATATCCATGCCTTCCCCGGCAACGGTGCCAAAAATTTGATAGGAATGCGATGTTGTCGTTAAAACACCGTGTTTATCAGTTTAATCCAACTTCTTAAAATAATTAAAAATATATAGATAGCAGTGAGTCGGATCGAATCCACAGGGAAGATAGTGTTTTTAAATTTAAAATCTTTGATTTTTGAAAAGAAAAAAAATGAAAAAAATTTTAAAATCAAAAGTAAAGTTGGAAAATAAAAAGTAAAAATTAAAAGGTGCAGAAATTTAAACTTGGTACTAAGATCTACTAGTTAGATCTTAGCATCTACTTGCAATAAAATAAAAAGTAATAATTAAAATATAAAAATTAAATTATAATAAAAATAAAGAGCATGAAATTAAAGAGCATAAAAATAAATATTATATTAAAATATTCATAATTTAAATACATAAAATAAAAAAAAATAAAATAGGCTAATCTCTGATCTTGAATCGGCATTGGTGGAAGGATGGTATAGAAGCCCAGCTCTTCTTCTCGGCACCAATTGCTTTGAAGCAGCCATTAATCCATAGCCTGGCTTCACCCTATACCAAAGCTTCACCTTGATCGGAGATGTTGATTTTCTGAAGGCTTGGGGTCCTTTTTATAGAGCTTGGGAGGCTAGATATTTTTTCTGAAGGCAATGTGGGACTAAGGGTTGTTTTAATCATGAAAATCGGAAGAAATCCGAGTGAAATTCAGATTAAAATAGCCCCTCTTGAGTTCTTTTAATTCTGGCCATTAAATGGTGATCCGATGCTTCCAAAAATACCAAAAATAGATGTATAATGGCCCAGATCAAGTCGGATTAATTTCTGACCATTAGATCATGCTTGATGGAGGAATTTAGGCCTTTGATCATGCGCCTAAGAGTTTGATCACCATCGGGAGCCTTCTGGACCGTCGGATTGAAGCTGGAATCAAGTGCTGCCATTCGATGGTGATCCGGGTGAAATCAGCAATTGGCAAAAACCTTGACCATCCGATCTTGACTGCAAACAACCAGCACCGTATGATCGCGCATTTACTGTTCCCATGGACCGCGTGGACCGGCCACATCATGCATCGCAATCAATCAATGCTTTTTGTCGATAGATGAAAAGACCAAAAGGCCTTATGAGCCATGATGAATTTTTTGTAAACCCTTTAGGGGTCTAGGTCCACCACATGGCAAGCTCTGATTCGTCAGTGTCTGCGGAGCTGGCGGTCCACGTGTGCTGTAGACCGACTGATGGGTTCTGGGCTTGAGTCGGCTAGCGTGGATGGCTTGGTGTGCCGGCTTGGTTGGCTTGGCTCAACTTATTTGGATGCATCGGCTGCTACAGCATGGCGGCTTGAGCCGTTTGAGCCGTATGTTATTTTTTTATTTTATTTCTTTAGAAATTCATATCTTTTCTGTTTTAGCTCCGTTTTGCTCCAAACTTATTTTGTTACGATCAAAAAAATGATCTCTTTCCATTGATTATAAAATTTTATCTTTTAATTTTATTATTTTATAATTAATTTTTTTAATTAATAAAAATATAAATTTATCAAAAATTATATAAATTAATCATTAATTTTTAAAAATTAATATGAATTAATTGATAAATTAATACTTTTATTGATAAATTTATGATGCTTATCAATCAGCCTAAAGGCTCGCCTCCATGTGGCATGCAAAGCTCCACTATGAAAAAAATAGGTACAAGAGGAGAACACCCACTCTCAACTCACCATATATAATCTCTCTCAATTAGAAGCTATCCTCACAAAAGCTCTCTAAGAATCTCAAGAAGACCTGCAAAAGCTATAAGATACTCTGCCCTCATAGACTCCTCGTCGGATGCTATGCATCTATTGCTTCTCTCTCTCATAGGCTACACGTACTCGATGCTCTGTCAAGCTCCTCTTAGTGGTTGCCTAAGCCTCTTTACGTATCTCTCATGCCATATGCACCATCGTTTCTACTACACAGCACCTTAGCCCTTGAAATAGAATGAGAATCCTCTTCTCAGTAGTTTACAGGAGTCCTAACAGGGCTCGTTCTCCTAATATGAATCAAACATATCCTTGATGGAGTCTTGGAATATTTTCTGACCTTCAGATCATGATCGTAACCCTCCATGTCTGCTGGATCCTATGGTCTACATGCAACTCCCATAGACCCCATGGATTTATCACAATCTGAGTCCAAATAAAAAAAAATTCCATCATGTTCTATTCACCTCCATCGAGCTGACTCGATCAGGAGTTAAGCTGGCTCGACTATGTTTAGCCCGGACTCCTGTAATTTGTTTGCTTGAGAGAGCCTACTCGGCTGTGGTTCGAGCCAACTCGATTTCAATCCGAGCTAGCTCGATCACGTATCAAAGTCGATCCAACTGCTGTGCTGAAAACTGATTCTCTTTTTACTGTGGATCAAATTTGAGGCGTCAAATCCTAACAAGATAATGGAGAGAGGCTCTCCGAATAGTCTTTTTATGCCCTGACAATTTTATTAGAAATAAAAGGTGGGCCTCCTCCTAATCGGGATAAAAGCCATCCCACATTAGAAATAGGTGGTGGACCTCATCCCGACGTGAGTGTAGACCCTTACGAGGGATTGAAGGCCTCTAAATTTTAAATAGGAGGTAATGGAGAGAGATTCTCTTAGTAGCCCTTTTGTGCCTTGATAATCTTATTAGGAATAGGAGATTGACCTCATTCTAACAAGAGAAAAAGCTATCCCATGTCAGAAACAGGAGGTGGATCTCATCCTAACATAGGTGAAGATCCTTACGAGGGATTGAAGGCCTTCGATTCTTAAACCAGAGGTAACGGGGAGAGGCCCTCTCAATGGTCCTTTTATGCCCCAGCAATCTTGTCAGGAATAGAAGGTGGACCTCATCCTAACAAGGATAAAAGCCATCCCATGTCAGGAACAGAAGGTGGATCTCATTTTGATATGGGTGAAGATCCTTATGAGGAATTGAAGGCCTCTAGTTCTCAAATAAGAGGTTGACTACATCAGGAACAATAGGAGAATCTCATCCTAACATGGGTGAAGACTCTTACAAGGGATATCAAAACCTTTAATTTCTAAACTGAAAGAAAGGTTAATTCCTAAACATGTTAGGAAGATTCTTGTTTATAAACAAGGGGGACATGCCCATGAGATATCAGGTTAGGATCATCATTCCAAAACAGCACCGATATCAGACATGACTCTAAAACTAAAAAGACTACAAGCATCCAACCCAAGCAAGATATAGAAGAATGATCGAAAGAAGTACTATTTTATTGAAATAAGGTTTATTAGAAACAAAGATCCCTTGGACCAATTACAAAAAAAAGAGAACAACAATAACAAACTAGAGTCTTATTTCGACTTTGGACTACTGGCCTTGGCCATTACAAGCGAGAGTTTCAAGTCATTCACTTTGATCTCGAGTGTAGGAAAAACCATTTTTTCCTACCGCAAGATCGAACTGATCGAATCAGATCTGAGGTAAAATTTTAAAATTTTTCTATGATGATCCAATTAGATCTGAATCATTCTCAGATCTAAATAGATGATCTAATTTCAAATTCTAAAATTAAAATAAAATTGTAACAACAATTATTATCTGATTCTGATAAATGCTTTACCCTGCTGATGATCTGACTTGACTTCATGGTTCTGGATCTAGCCACGGATGTGCCTAGCCTCTACCGATGTCCACTCAGGCTAGATCTGGATGCCATCTCATACTGGATTTGATCTTCAAACACTAGATCTGATGTCTTCCTATAGAACCTTCAAATCGAACTTCGAAGGCTGTGCATCATCTCATGAACATTGTCATCTCTTGCTGATCCTCATGCCTACAGAATTTGGATCATACTTTTGCTATTTTGCCTACTAACTTGGGCATGGAGAAGAGGGAGAGGAGTATATGAGGGAGGCATGGAGATGGTGGGAGAGGCAGGGCTTCACCATATTGAATTGCGATGCACAACAGTTTGTGCAAGGTCCAATTTATAGACCTACCCAAGAGTCCCTTCGCATATGACTTTGATTAGGTCAAAGATAACTTGTAGAAGAACTCTCCATCAGATCTCCATGCCTACACCTGAATATCTCAGATTTTTGTTGCACAAAATCAAAGAGAAAGTGGTGTGGAGATGGGAGGATGAAGATGAATTGGTGCAAGCAACTTATCTCTAAGAAATTTGAATCAAATTCAAATCGTTAGACCCAGTCAAACCTGTTTGAATGGGGCTCTCTCCATGCTATCTTATCCATTATGGGGCACATGCCTAGGGGGATGTGCACCCTCTCTCTTCCTCATAGATCCATTAGGGGGTGCGTGTCCCTAGAAAATCTCCAAGGGGTGCATGCCCCCTCTCCCTTCTTTCCTGCATTCAGGTCAAATTTTGACCATTGTCCTATTCCATCCAATGGAATTAGGACAAGCCCTAATCAAGTCCCATCTAATGTAAGTAGGACAAGTCCTAATCAAGTTAAGACAAGCCTTAATTAGGCTAGAACTAGTTCTAGTCAGATCAAGACAAATTCATGCAGAGTTTCCAAGAAAGCCTTGTCCAAATTTTATTTCATGATTTTAGAACAAGCCCTGATTTCATCAGGACAAGGCTTGTTTTAACTAGGACAAGGCATGTTTTAACTAGGACAAGGCTTGTTCTCATTAGAACAAGCTCCAGTCAAATCAGGATAAATCCATATAAGGCTCCTAGATGAGCCAAATCCAATTTGGCTCAGTCGAGATGAATCAGAAAGACTCTAGAAGAAGAATATTAGGCTCAATCATATACTAGCACGATTTTCTTGAACCTAATTGGATCTAATCCAAATCAATCGATCTAGGTTAACTCAATTGATGACCTCCTTTTCCAAACACTTATTTGTGTGATCCAGTTAGGTATAGCTCTGCAATGTAATGGAACATATCGCGAGCTCTATCATCAACATCATTGAAACATCTTTTAATCAATCAGAACTTTTCTAATTCATCCAATTAGAATTATCAATTATCAAGACAATTTTAATTGCTCCCAAATAGATGTGGACACTAGGTTGGGCTGCCCATGGGTCGGGCCAACCTGGTACAAACTGGGCCTTGCTAGGCATGGCACACTTAGCACTGTAGTCGTGTCATGGCACGGCCCAAAATAGAGGGTCGGGCTGGGTTGGGGTTTGGTGGCCCGCAGCCCAAGCCCGGCATGGCCCTCCAGGGCCTGGGCTGGCATGGCCTACCGGGCAAGGCATGGCACGCGCCTAGGCCTGGCACGGCCTACGTGCCAGCCCATATGGGCCATGCTATGGTACGATCCATTTGGCACGCTATAGCCTCTTCAAAATTTTTATTTTAAAAAATAATTTTTATTAAATAAATTAAGTTGGTGGATAAATAAAAAAATATAAGATATTAAATTTTTTTATAAAAATAAAAATCATCTTATAATGTTGGAGGCTTTGGCATGGACCCCTACCAGTTTATTAATATAAATCAAAATTATACAAAAGATGGAAGGGGCTAAGCCTAACCTCCAGAATACAAAGAGAGAACTAATAAGAAAATAGAGATGACTTACATCAATAAATAAAAAATAAAAATATATAATTTTTAAAAATTAAGAATTGAAAATAAATCTTACTAATTATCTATTATATTTGTGTCATCCTCATCGTCAGATCTAGTATCATGTCCTTCTTTGTCCTAAAGTCTTGCCTCTATATCCAGTCAATCTTTGAAATAGACCAGCACAGTCTTGCCCATCATCCTACTCCTTTTTTCATCCAAAATGCGCTGACCTGCACTGAAAGCTGATTTCGATGCTACTGTGGACATTGATACAGCTAAAATATCATGTGCAATTGTAGACATAATTGGGTATTGATTTTTTACATTTTTCCATCAGGCCAACATATCAAGATTTTCTATTTGATTTTCATCTAATGCAGAAAATATATCATTTCATAAATAAAATTTTAATTCATTACTTAAAGATGAAAAAGATGTTGATGAAGAAGATGCATGTCAATGTCTCCTATGTGCAAGAAATGAAAAAATAGACGATGAATGAGAGGTACTAGAAGTTGATTCTGAAGATGATGTGGACTGTATAGATCCACGAAACTTTTTATCATATAATATAAAAATTTCATGAAGTAGCTGAGTTACCTTAGCTTTAAATTCTTTAGAATTATGATTCATATATCTACCAATTTCATCAAGTAAAATATGTACACTACTTAATTTGATTCATGGATTAAATACAGCAACTAAGTTATGCATGGGACATACCATATCCCAGTACTGATTCTATTTTCATTCCATTTCATAAATATTAGAAATTAAAACATCATCAAATTTATATTATGCAAATTGACCATAAATTATGTATGCTTGTTGTAAAAATGCACAAGAGGTTGGAAAATAAACACCAGAAAGTGTATTTGTAGCATTATAAAAACTAACTAAAAAATCTTCTAAAATTTTTTCTTTTTCTCAATCATTTTTAGTCAAAATAAATCCTAATCCACGATCATTTATATATGTATTTAATAAATTTTTATATGGATATGAATCATCAATCATCATATATGTAGAGTTCCAATGGATAACTATATCAAGTTTAAATTTTTTAAAATGTTTACCATGGTCTAAACATAATTATTTAAATTCTTGCAATCGTGCTCTTGAAGCATGAATAAAAGATACCGCATTCCTAATTTTTGTAATTATATCTTAAACCATGCCCATTCTAGCTTGAATAGAAAGATTCAAAATATAACATGCACATCTAATATAAAATAATTTTCCATTAATAATGGGATGAAAAGAGTCTTTCAATGATTGGATAGCTACATTATTATTAGATAAATTATCAAATGTAACAGACATAATTTTGTTACTAAAACCATATGCAACTGCAGTTTGATAAATAACATTAGAAATTTATTGGCCAGAATTGGAATAATCAAAAGAATGAAAAGCAAGAATATGCTTATTTAATTACTATTGGGGATAAATTTTGCTCCCACCGAAGTCTAGCCTGATGCTTAGCTTAATGCAACCGGTAATCATGAAAGAGCTTCAATCCAGAATTCTTCCTCTAGTGGCCGAACCCAGCCGCTCTCCTCCAGTGGCCGAACTTGTTCAGTAGTCGAATACCTTCAGTGGCTAAACTCCTCCAGCGATCAAGCACCATTCGGATTTTGCCTTCAGTCGGATTTCTACAAGAGCCGAACTCCTTCTGGACTTCTTCTTCAGTCGAATTTCTACAAGAGCCGAACTCCTTCAGGATTTCTCCTTCAGTCAGACTCCACCAGAAGCCAAACTCCTTCCAGACTTCTCCTTCAGTCGAACTCCTTCAAGAGCAGAACTTCTTCCAAATTTCTCCTTCAGTCAGATTTCTACAGGAGCCGAACTCCTTTCGAATTTCTCCTTTAGTCTGATTCCTCTAGGAGCCAAACTCCTTCTGGATTTCTTCTTCAATCGGACTACTTCAGGAGTCGAACTCCTTTCAAATTTCTCCTTCGGTCAGATTTCTATAGGAGCTAAACTCCTTCAGAATTTCTTCTTCAGTCGGACTCCTCCAGAAGCCGAACTCCTTCTAGACTTCTCCTTTAGTCGGATTCCTCCAGGAGCCAAACTCCTTCCGAATTTCTCCTTCAGTCAGATTTCTTCAGGAGTCAAACTCTTTCCAAATTTTTCCTTCAGTCGGACTCCTCTAGGAGCCAAACTTCTTCTGAATTTCTCCTTCAATCCAGTATCTCCAGGAGCCGAACTCCTTTTGGACTTCTCCTTCAGTCAGATTTCTATAGGAGCCAAACTCCTTTTGGACTTCTCCTTTTTTCTTTAGTCGAATTCCTCTAAAAGCTGAACTCCTTTCAGATTTCTCCTTCAGTCGGACTCCTCTATGAGCCAAACTTCTTTCGAATTTTTCTTTCAATCCGATGCCTCCAAGAGCCAAACTCCTTTCAGACTTCTCCTTCAATCGAACTCTTTCAGGAGCCAAACTTCTTTCGAATTTCTTCTTCAGTCGAACTCCTCCAGCTGCCAAACTCTTTCTGAACTTCTCCTTTAGTTGGACTCCTTCAAGAGTTGAACTCCTTCTAGACTTCTCCTTCAGTTGAATTCCTCCAGTGGATTACTTTTCAATTTCTACTAGCATTCCTCTCGGATGATCCCCTCTAGCCGTATTTCCTTTAGGAGTCCGAACTCCTCTAGAATTGATGTATGTCAAAGCTCTTCACCGACCAACGCCTGCTTCCTCTAAACTTTGATTATTAAATTTCAACGAATGGCCACTTCATGGCAATGAACACCACTCTCCGTAACAAACTCCACATGGCCCCATGTGGCCCACTATTAGATGGTTACTACAAGCTCCATCTATAAAAAAGGATGCTCCAGATATATTTTCTCTAAGCTCTCTTCTTCTTTCTAAAATTTTGCTAAATTCTTGCCTGGCTCTCTATTTCTATTGACCAAAAGAGCTGACTTGATCATCGAAGGATCCTACTAAAGCCACCACCACCAACTCTGGGCAGGATTTTATTTTATAGGTCATCAACGACGACCTCATCTTCCTCAACTCTAGCTCGATTCGACATCAACTAGATTCTACACCTACAAAATTAGTGCTAGAGAAAGGGTCCTCTATTCCTGACGTACCCTAGTTCTTAAAGGAGTGCTCAATCGATCCTACCGACCTTCTTCTTCAAGGTTCATCTCCATCCTCTTATTCGATCCTAAGAAATGCCTCCAAAGAAGGCAACTATCCGAAGATCTATCACTTCTACCATTAGGTCTGAGCTAGATCCATATGTTCCTACTCCATCGTCGGTGCTTCAACCACCACCTCCACTGGCGACCATGGTAGATTCAGAGCAATTTAACCTATTGGTGTAGTGGATTCAGAGCCTCACCGAAATGGTGTAGGCTATGTGGCAGCCTCCGATGGTGATTCCAATAGAAAACCCACCATCAGGATGTCAGGGACCGACCCTAAGGGAGAGCATTTGGCCTAACATATCCATTGCCCTTGGGAAGAAGAAATAGAGAGCAGAGGATCCATGTTCGGATCATGATTCTCCTTTGGAAGAGACCTTCCTCATCTACAATTGAAAGCCATCCAAGATCTACGAACGAGATGATGTCCTCGAACATAAACTATGGGAGATGGATCGATGGATTGAAGAGTTCTGCCACGTCGCCGCAGCTCCCCTTGACAATGTCTGCACCAATCCTCCTTTCTCTCTCAAAATTATGCAAGAGCCCATTCCATCGAACTTTAAGCTTTTTCAACTTGAAAGCTACGATGAAATCTCTGATCTGATTGATCATTTGAAAGCCTTTCGGACTATGATGCTGCTCCATGGCGCACTAGATGTCATATTAGAAGAGTTCTGATCCATCAAAAGAAGTTTTGATGATGTCGATGATAGAGATCATGATATATCCCATTACCATACAGAACTGAACCTAACTGGATCGTACAAATAAGGGTTTGAATCTGATGATCATCAATTGAACTGATCCAGTTCAATTGATCTGAATGAGATTCAATTAGGTTCAAGAAAATCGTGCTAGCACTTGATTGAACCTAACCTTCTTCTTTTACTATCATAAATAATTGTCCTGACCGAGCCAAAGAAGTTTGTGCTCGATCAGAGGCCTTCACTTTGTCTGACTGAAGCTTGTCCAAGTCAAAAAAGGTTGTCTTATTTTGTAAGACATTACCTGCCATTTTTGGTCATCTGCCATTTCTCGTTCTTTGACTTTGGTCAAAAGTTGACCTTTGACTGGTCAAACATTGACCATTGACACTTTGACTTCTGTCCATGTGTCACGCACCTATTGGATAGCTGGTGGGGACTTGTCCCCCTACTAGAACCTGGCAAGGAGGAGGGCGCACACCACCCTTGGCGTGTGCCCAAGTTGCAGGCGCCCAGGAGTCCCTATAGGATAATGACTCCATCTCCATTTTGGATTCTGATTAGAGATCTCCTAAGAACCAACTTTGACTAGTCTTAGGCACCCTCTGAGGAGGAATCCAGGGGACTCTATTTTCATCAATCAGATTTAGATCTGATTTCATAAAGAGTTGTGATTGGTTGGAAAGAAGAAGAGTTGGATCACAGACAGTCTACAAATAAGACCCTGCACACAACTCAAATTATATTGGAGAATTGAAATCCCATGCCCCAAGGCTACCTCTCCCCTCTTCCTCCATGCCAAACCCACCTTCTCCCTCTCCTCTCCATGTCCAAAAGTGTTTTGGACCTTGGTTGGTGCAATTCAGATGAGAGAAAGGCGGCTGAAAGCTAGAAGGCTGTGCTACTGCAATGGACAACTGCTGATCTTCAAAAGAAGTTTTGAAGATCCTCCAGATTAGATCCAGATCTAATTCTTGGAGACATGATAGAGAAGAAGAGGATCTCCAGATCTAGTTCGAGTGGATACCAGTAGAGGCCAGGCACTTGCGTGGCTAGATCCAATACCTTTCGCTGCTTATAGGATCATCAATGGGTAATAGGATTATCCACTTCAAGGTAAATTAAATTTTATTTAATTTATTTAAATTTATTTTAATTATTAAAATAATAATAATTAGATTTAAGATATCTTAAATCTAATCTGAATTAAAAAAAAAAATTTTTGAAATATATCTCTTGATCCGATCAGATCTGAACGAACCTGGTCCGAGAAATCAGGATTTTCCTTCAACTGGTATCAGAGCCAAGATTCTAAAAGTATTTAGATATAATTTTAAATTTATTTTAATTAAAAATAAATTATTTTAGATGACACATGAGATGTGATTAGATTTGAAATCAGAAAAAAATAAAATTAAATGATTTGTATCTAAGATTAGAAAATATGCATGACTAGTTCTAAAATAGAATAGTTCTATAGAATAGTCTTGCATGTTTTTAATTTAATTTGATTAAATTATATTTTAGATCTATTTATTTATTATTTTTTGATATTATAATGGTTATAATAATATCTAAAAAATAGCAAATAAAAATTATTTAATTTTAAACATCATATAAGATATGATTGATGCATGTCTAGACTAGTTGTAGAATAGTTCTACATAATTATCTAGATTAGAATTTATTTTGATTAGATCAATTTAAATCTAATTTTTTAGATTATTATGAGATAATTTAGATCTAAAAATATGCATGATTTGATACATGAGATGTATGCAAAATATGCCATGATTAGATCTAATTTGTATATGAGATATATGATATAGATCTAAAACTGTTTTGTAGTATTGCTTGTTCCTGATTAAGGCATTCCTCTTGGCCGTCTGGTCATAAGAATGAAGAAGGGTTTAAAGGCCCTCTCCTCCCATCCGATGGGACGTTCTTATGACGTGTAGGGGTGCTGCATGTTCGTCCTTAATCAGAAACTCAAAACTTACTTTCTGCAAAACCCTAGATCCTGAAATCCTAGGATTTATTGTGCATATTTTGTTTATGAACCCTACTTAATTAAAAATTAAGATTATGAAATATTAATTAGGTCTAAAATTAAGAATTTTAGATCTAAGACATATTCATAATACTGGGTTCGGGCTTGGGTAGCTCAATTAGGTCTAAGCGGTTGATCAAACCGAATCAAGAGTTGGTTAGATGGGATCAACAATGCTTAAATTGACCAGCCTAATAGGATTAAGTCTGGGTCAAGATCGAGTCATGATCAAGCAAGACCTAATTAGGCTCAAAGGTTAGTGTCTGGATTGTAGGCTAATCCAATTGGTTTTGACTCAACAATATGGTGTCTAAGGTAAGTTTGGCACATACAATCGATTAATTTTTAATTGGGAACTACTCGACTTGAATGCGTTCTTGTACGAGTTAATGGCATATTCCTTCCATCGGTCTCACTTACCTGGCCATATCTGTTGACACAGTTCTGATCTGAGGTGGTCAATAATCCAAGCCAACCCATGCCACTAGGTTAGTCATAATTGTTATGACTATGACAAGTATAGTTTAATGAGACCTGAATCAATTCTCCTTATGAAAAGATTAAGTCTGAGGTCTTCCACCATTATAGATATGCGGGCCCTTCTCGGGGTTGATTGTTCTCGATTGGATACAGTGGCTCAGTTGCATCGGGAAGATGCAACCATGTCTATTAGGCATTGGATGCGATGGGCTGGAGGATGAGTTAGGCTTAATATTTTGGATATGGTGAGAGACTCAATTAGGAATTCAGTCTGTGCAAATGGTGTGTCTGACTTAACTAAGAAGTAGATCAATATTTCGGATACGGTGAGATTCATGAATTAGAGACCAAGTTTGGGTGCACCATGATTAGAGAATCATTGAAGAAGAGTTGTTCACTCATTGGCTAATCCATCACCAATAACTATTAGGTGAGATGATGAGTCAGTTGGTGAGACCGCACCATCCACTAGAAATCATTAATCATGGAGATTTTCACATCTCTACAGAGGGAGTGTAGGGATCTAAGAAAATAGTGGAAGCTAATTTGTTTAAAAATAAAATCTCTAAATAAATTAGTCAAGTCATAATTACAGTATCTGACTAGAATCTTTGACTCTCTATAGAAAAATGTCTACGTCCAACCCATTGGCACGTATCCTAGACACACATAGACTGACTGAACCTAATTATAAAGATTGGCTCAGGAACTACAAAATAGTTTTGAGTTCTAAGAAGTTAACCCATGTATTGGACTAGGACCCTCCCACCTTACCAGCTCATCCATCCACTGAACAGAGAGCGTCTCTGGAAAAATGGATAGATGAAGATAATAAGGCTAGATATTACATGTTGGGCTTGATGTCTGATGAGCTCCAGCGCCAACAAGAAGATATCGAGACTGCTCGCCAAATATTGGCTCACCTATAGGAGATGTTTGGTGAACAGAGTCGCACAGCCAAGTATCAAGTCACGAAATAACTTTTTAAGGCTAAGATGCATGATGGGCAGTGATAGGAATGTGATGTTGTTGTTAAGACACCATATTTATCAGTTTAATCTGACTTCTTAAAATAATTAAAAATCCATAGATAGTAGTGAGTCGGATCGAATCCATAGGGAAGATAGTATTTTTAGATTTAAAATATTTAATTTTATAAAAGAAAAAGAAAAGAAAAGAGTTTTGGAATCAAAAGTGAAGTTTGAAAATTAAAAGCAAAAATTAAAAGGTGCAGAAATTTAAACTTGGTACTAAGATCTACTAGTTAGATCTTAGCATCTATTTGCAATAAAAAAATAATAATTAAAGTGCAAAAATTAAATTACAATAAAAAGTAGGAAATTAAAATGCAAAAATAAAATTTTTATTAATTAAAATTTTAGAATTTAAATACATAGAATTTAAAAAGAATAAAATAGCCTGATCTCTGATCTTGGATCGGCATTGGCAGAAAGATGGTGTAGAAGCTCGACTCTTTTTCTCGGCATCCATTGCTTTGAAGTATCCTTTAACCCATAGCCTGACTTCGTCCTGTACCAAAGCTTCATCTTGATTGGAGATGTTGATTTTTGGAGGCCTGGGGTCCTTTTTATAAAGCTAGGAGGGCTGGATATTTCTTTCTAAAGGCAATATAGATTAATGGCCTTTGTATTCATCAAAATCTAAATAAAATTTAAATTAAAATAGCTCTAATATGACTCTGATAAGTCTGGTGAAATCTAGCCATTCAATAGAAATCCAACGGTCCAAAAATCATTAAAATCGGAAGCATATCAGCCCAAATCGGGTTGGATCAATTTCTGATCGTTGGATTGCGCTTGATGGAGGATATCTGGCCATAAATCATGCTTTGTGAATCCTGATCACCACCGAGAGCATTCTGGACCGTCAGATCAAAGTTGGAATCAAACACTGCCATTCGATGGCGATCCAAGTGAAATCGGCAATCAAAAAAAATGCTGACCGTCCGATCTTAATCGCAAACAACCACCGTACGATCACGCATTTACTGTTCCCATGGACCGTGTGGACCAGCTACATCGTGCACTGCAACCAATTAGCACCTTTTATTGACAAATGAAAAGACCAAAATACCTTGTGAGCTGCGATGAATTTCCTGTAAACCCTTTAGGGATCTAGGTCTACCACGTGGCAGGCTCTGATTCATCGGTTTCTACTGAGCTGGCGGTCCACGCTTGGATCGTGGACCGGCTGATGGCTTCATCGACTGAGTCAGCTAGCGTGGATGACTTGTTGCACTGGCTTGGTCGACTTGGCATGGCGCATCTGGATGCGCTAGCTGCTGCAGCATGGCAACTTGACTTACAGAGCCGACTGAGCCATTTCCTTTTTTATTTAAATTTTATTTTTTTTATTTCTTTAAAAAATTATATCATTTCTATTTTAGCTCCGTTTTACTCAAAATTTATTTTCTTATGATAAAAAAAATAAGCTCTTTTCACTAATAATAAAATTTTATTTTTTAATTTTTATTATTTTTTTATTAATTTTTTAATTAATAAAAATATGAATTTCTCAAAAATTATATATAAATTGATTAATAATTCTTAAAAATTAATATAAATTAATTAATAAATTAATACTTTTATTGATGAATTTATGATGCTTATCACACCCCCCAACTTAAGCTTTGCTCGTCCTCGAGTAAAGAAAGAATTTAGTTTTAAATACCTTTTAACTTTAGAGTTTCGAATTTTACCTAAGCAATTTTTAAAATGGCCATTGATATTCAGTAGAGCTTAAATGAGACATATCATTGGGGTATTAATACTTATCAATAAAAAAATTAAGTAAAGAATATTAAATTTTTTAGAACTTTTTCTAAATTATCCCACCTTTATCTCTGATTTGTCTAAACTTTCATATAGGCAAGTGTATTGCTACTTTCAACCTTCATTTATTGATTTTTATTTTCATATTGCCCACTTTTTGATGCGAATATCATTGCTTACTTAGGCAACGAGACCCGGTTACTCGGTGGAAAATCAATATTTTTTTTTTTTAACGTTGTACCACTATTGAGTGTCTTAACTCCTTAAGCTTTCTATTTGATCCATGTAGCGAGTCTTGGGCCAATGACTCCAAACCAGTTGGCTTTAGGGCACTAGGTATAGAATACCCCTCGGGCTTACTAGCTCGAATCAAATAGGCTATGAGTTAAGACTAGCTTTACAACGAGCTTCTTTGTCCTTCCCATCTTTTGATGCGAAACTCAATGCTTGCTTAGGCAAAGAGGCCCGGTTACTCAGTGAGAAGTACTTGAAAACTATTTTATTAAAATAAATTTTTTATATGAAGAAACGTATAGTTACCCTACACAAGCCTATAAAAAGTAGACTTTTCTTTGATGCTAGTAGAAATAATTAGAAATGCTCCAAGAAAAAATTTTTTTATATTCTAGACTTAACTCTTTATTGAATTTTCTTAATACTTGATTCCTTAATATCTCATAGATTCTCTAATCTGTGCATCAATTTTCTTTTAAAAATGCTTAGTTTAATTCAATTCTTAAGCATAATCAGGTGTCTAAATACTAAATACTAACTTTTTTGAGGACTTAAAATTTTAAAATTTTTATTTTTCTCTCCCCCAACTTAATCGACATTGTCCTCAATGGAGAAGAAAAAATAAAGGATGTAATAAAGAACATGGAAGAATACACCTAACTTAGTATATTTTTGGTCCAGCACATGTCTTTGAAAATTTGAGCTCTCCCTCTAACTTATTCAAATTATCCTAAAAAAAATAAACTAAAAAGATAAATTAGATAAAAACTAAATATTGGGTTGCCTCCCAACAAGCGCTAAGTTTACCGTCTTCAGCCAGACACAATGCAGCTTACTATCCTGTGTCAAATATTGGATTGATAAATTCTAATGGTTTTGGATTGCCAATCTCAGAAAGATGATTTATAATCCCATTATTGATATAATCATTATTAATTTTAGGGATATAATTTATGATTCCATTCTCAGACCCATGTTTATTAAGAATTTCTCCTATTTGTTCTTCTAAAATGCTCATGAATGGAGTTTTTGTATTAGGAGTTAAGTTTGATTCAATGGATGCTGGAAGGATGACTAAAGGCGGTTTTAATTTTGGAGGTAAATTATTATGGTCTTGCTTAGATAACTCCATTGATATTTCATTACATGCCTCTTGATTTTTGTAAGAAGAATCGGCTTCTTGGATTGAAGGGAATAGGACATTAGGTTTATAAGGCTCGGGTAAATCATCTATTCTCTTTTCCCTTTTTTCTATCTCATTTAAACTAGAACTAGCATCAGTACTAATTCTTGGCTCGGGTTCTTCTATGTGGTTAGTCTCAATACTAACCAGTTCCTCTAAATTTTTATTTTGGCAAGCATCGGTACTTGCCTCTCTCACCTGATCTTGGTATGGGTCCATAAGAATCCTATAGCTTTTAAGTTCAGGAGTTACTTTGGCATTCTCAAATTGGGGATTCTTAGATGAAGCATTAGATTGATAATTTAATCCAGATGGTTGGTGGACATTAGATGGGTTGTTTGAAATTGGTAGGTTCGGTAGTTGATCTAGTTCTCTCCTCGTGTTAGACTCAACTAATTATCCTATTTGAGCTTCTAGCCTGGTGATTGATTGTTGTTAGCTTTGAATTAATTATTGAAGTTGATTGAATTTATCATCGGCTAGATTGGTCTATTGAGGAGGTGGGTATGAGGGCTGATTGTAATATGATGGTGGGATAAACTGACTAGGCTGGCCATTATTATAGGTATAGTTTTTGTATTGGGGCCTATTTTGATAGTTTTGGATAGATCAAATTTAGGTTTAAGCCTGAGTCTATTGGGATGTCCAAGAAAAATTATGGTGGTTGCTCCAATCTGGATTATATGAATTTGAAAATGGGTCATTAATCAATTTGAAGTATCCTTGAGTAGCTTGAACTTATTCTTGGATAAAATATGAAAACTATGCAGTCATAGGATATTCACTCACATGATGGGTTGGGTTAGCATAGATTTAATAAATCTTCTGATAATTAGAAGATGATGTGAATTGTGTAGGAGATTGTTGACCTAGAATTAGAAGTTGATCTATTTTCTGAGCAAGAAGGTCAACTTTATCTAATTTTTAGACTATTAGATTCAAAATAGCCATTATTATGTTTAATGTGAATCAACCATTCAATTAAGTTCAACTAAATTAGAAAAAGTAATTTCCTACCATGCATGTATTAGTGTAACCCTAATGTATGGTTCAAAAATCTTTTATAATATTTTATTATTATTATTATTATTTTATTCTATTAAAAATTAATTTTTTTAAATTATTTTATTTATTAATTTTAATTTAATTTAATTTAATTATTATTTTTAATATTTTTTTAGTTAGTTTAATTTAATTTTTATTTTTATTTTATTTTATTTTATTTTTAGTGGAGTAAGGAGAAGAAAGAAAAGTTCTAAAGAAGAGGTCCTAAGGAGTCCTAGAACTAAGAAGAAAGAGAAGAATTAGATATAATTAGATTTAATATTGTTTAGCAATCAAGTTGGTCAATCAATCTTAACTAAGGGTTATCCTAGATCTAGACAGCTCCTAACTGCTAAGGTCACCTTCAAGCCCTCCAAATGTAGGATTAGCCAATTAACTAGCCAAGTAAGTGTAAGGTCGGTGGGAGTCCCCCCGTTGCTTGCCTTAGACACCAATTATGCAAGATATTGATTGGTTGTTTGTGGGCAAAGGAAGGGTGATCAAATCTCCACCTTATCTTATTTAATTGGGTTGTGCCCTTAATTTGGTTTAATATGAATATGCAAAAAAAAATTTCAATCAAAGAGTTCTATGTAATTTAAACTAGATGTATGCAACTAATTGAATTCTGAAAGGCTTACCTTGCCTCCAGCAATCATCAAAAAAAATAAAATAAAATAAAAATAAAAATAAAAATAAAAGTATTATGATGCATGCTCTAAGCAGCTAGGGTTTCTAATCTTATCATGAAATTTTTAATTAGGTTTAAATGGATATTTTTTAAAATTAATTTAAAAATAAAATAAATAAATAAATAAATAAAAAGAGAATTTGGGTTAGGATTGATCTCACCAAGCAAAACTCCTGATTCTTTTTATTCTTTAATCTTTTTTTCTATAAAATAATAAAAAAAATTAGCAAGTAATATTTATAAGAAAATAAAAATTTTATTTATAATTTATTTATAGAAAAATCAAAGAGATAAAAATTTAAGAGAGATGCACCTCTGGTTCCAATATGGCTAGGAGACCGAGTATGGTGTAGTCAAACTATAACACCCTCAAGGTGAACTGCCGATGCATCTCAGGTCAAAGAACCAGACACACTACTGCAGCATCGAGTCAGTCATTGACTAGAAGGTAGACTTCCTAATGACTACTCGAGGTGGTCACGCTCAAGTGCCCTCGTTCTCTAACGAGTACCTGTACTCTCGCTTCGGTGTCTCCACACCATAGACTCAAGACTCATCTACTAAAGAGAAGCGATCGTACACCAAACCTTCCGGATCAATCACCATCCTCGTGATGATCCTATGGTCGGGAGCTGTTAATGAGTTAATAATGATTATTCATGTCTTAAATTTTCAACTCTTAAAAATATGAATTATCATTACATTACTCAAAGGATGTATCCACGACATAAATACACATGTGTGATAGAAAATAACCCATTTCATTGAATTATAGTCAAAATTACAATTTTCCCTAGAAAGTGTATTA
>QRFJ01003054.1:0-26093 GCA_006176705.1 Cocos nucifera
GTCCGATCCTGACCGCAAACAACCACCACCGCCATGATCACGCATTTACTATTCCTATGGACCGCGTGGACCGACCACATCGTGCATCGCAACCAATCAGCGCATTTTATTGATAGATGAAAAGACCAAAATACCCTATGAACCGTAATGAATTTTCTGTAAACCTTTTAGGGGTCTAGGTCTACCATGTGGCAGGCTCTCATTCATCGTGTCTGCTGAGCTGGCGATCTATACTATTCTGTAGATCGGCTGATGGCTTCTGAGCTTGAGTCGGCTAGCTTGGATGGCTTGGCTCGACGCATTTAGATGCGCCGACTGCTGCGGCATGGTGGCTTGAGCCATTTGAGCCGTATGTTATTTTTTCATTTAATTTTTTTTTTAATTTTATTTCTTTAGAAATTCATATCTTTTCCATTTTAGCTCTATTTTGCTCCAAACTTATTTCATTACGATCAAAAAAATGAGCTCTTTTCATTGATTATAAAATTTTATTTTTTATTTTTTATTATTTTATAATTAATTTTTTAATTAATAAAAATATGAATTTCTTAAAAATTATATATAAATTGATCATTAATTTTTAAAAATTAATATAAATTAATTAATAAATTAATACTTTTATTGGTGAATTTATGGTACTTATCACACCCCCCAACTTAAGCTTTGCTCGTCCTCAGTAAAGAAAGAATTTAGTTTTAAATACCTTTTTAACTTTAGAGTTTCAAATTTTACCTAAGTAGTTTTTTAAAATGGCCATTGATATTTAGTAGAGCTTAAGTGAGACATATCATTGGGGTATTAATACTTATCAATAGAAAAATTAAGTAAAGAATATTAAATTTTTTTGAACTTCTTCTAAATTATCCCACCTTTATCTCTGATTTGTCTAAACTTTCATATAGACAAGTGTATTGCTACTTTCATCCTTCATTTATTGATTTTCATTTTTACATTGCCCACTTTTTGATACGAATATCATTGCTTACTTAGGCAATAGGGCTCGGTTACTTGGTGGAAAATCAATATTTTTTTTTTAACGTTGTACCACTATTGAGTGTTTTAATTTTTTAAGCTTTCTATTTAATCTATATAGCGACTCTTAGGCCAATGACTCCCAAACTAGTTGGCTTTAGGGCACTAGGTATAGAATACCCCTCGGACTTATTAACTCAAATCAAATAGATTACGAGTTAAGACTAGCTTTACAATGAGCTTCTTTGCCCTTCCCACCTTTTGATGCGAAACTCAATGCTTGCTTAGGCAAAGAGGCCCGATTACTTAGTGAGAAGTACTTAAAAATTATTTTATTAAAATAAATTTATTATATAAAGAAACGTATAATTACCCTACACAAGCCTATAAAAAGTAGACTTTTCTTTGATGCTAGTAGAAATAATTAGAAATGCTTCAAGAAAAAACTTTTTATGTTCTAGATTTAACTCTTTATTGAATTTTCTTAATACTTAATTCCTCAATATCTCACAGATTCTCTGATCTATGTATCAATTTTTTTTAAAATTGCTTAGTTTAATTCGATTCTTAAGCATAATCAAATATCTAAATACTAACTTTTTCAAAGATTTAATATTTTAAAATTTTTATTTTTCTCTCCTCCAACTTAATCGACATTATCCTCAATAGAGAAAAAAAAATAAAGGATATAATAAAGAACATGAAAGAATACACCTGACTGTATTTTTGGTCCAGCACATGCCTTTGAAAATTTAGGCTTTTCCTCCAACTTATTCAAATTATCTTAAAAAAATAAACTAAAAAGATAAATTAGATAAAAACTAAATATTGGGTTGCCTCTTAACAAGTACTAAGTTTACCGTCTTCAGTCAAACACAATGCAGCTTACTATCCTGTGTCAAATATTGGATTGACAAATTTCAATGGTTTAGGATTGCCAATCTCAGAAAGTTGATTTATAATCCCATGATTGATATAATCATTATTAATTTTAGAGATATAATTTATGATCCCATTCTCAGACCCATGTTTATTAAGAATTTCTCCTATTTGTTTTTCTAAAATACTCATGAATGGAGTTTTAGGAGTTACGTTTGGTTCAATGGGTGCTGGAATAATGACAAAAGACGATTTTAATTCTGAAGGTAAATTAATGTGATCTTGCTTAAATAACTCCATTGATATTTCATTACATGCCTCTTGATTTTTGTAAGAAGAACTGACTTCTAAGGTTGAAGAGAATATGACATTATGTTTATAAGTCTCGGATAAATCATCTATTCTCTTTTTTCTTTTTTCTATCTCATTTAAATTGAAAGTAGCATCAGTACTAATTTCTAGCTCGGGTTCTTCTATGTGGTTAGTCTCAGTACTAACTAATTTTTTTAAATTTTTATTTTAGCTAGCATCAGTACTAGCCTCTCTCACCTGATCTTGGTATGGGTCCATAAGAATCCTATAGCTTTTAAGTTCAGAAATTACTTTGGTATTCTCAGATTGGGGATTCTTAAGTGAGACATTAAATTGATAACTTGGTCCAGGTGGTTGGTGGATATTAGATGGATTGTTTAAAATTGGTAGGTTCGATAGTTGATCTAGTTCTCTCCTCGTGTTAGACTCAACTAATTATCCTATTTGAGCTTCTAGTCTGGCGATAGATTGCTGTTGAGTCAGAATCAATTGTTGAAGTTGGTTAAATCTATCATCAGCTAGATTGGTCTGTTGAGGAGGTGGGTATGAGGGATGATTATAATATGATGGCTGGGTAAACTGACTAGGCTGACCATTATTATAGGCATAATTTTGGTATTGGGATCTATTTTGATAATTTTGTACCGATGAAATTTGGGTCTGAGCCTGAGTCTGTTGAGATGTCCAAGAAAAATTATGGTGGTTGCTCCAATCTGGATTATATGAATTTGAAAATGGATCATTAACCGGCTTGGAGTAGCCTTTAGCAGCTTGGACTTGTTCTTGGATAAAAGATGAAAACTGTGCAGTCATAGGACATTCACTCACATGATGGGTTGGGCTAGCACAGATTGAACAAATCTCCTGATAATTAGAAGATGATGTGAATTGTGCAGGAGATTGTTGACCTAGGGTTAGGACTTGATCTAATTTCTGAGCAAGAAAGTCCACTTTATTTATCAAATTTAAATCAGTCTTATGACTAGATTCTAGATGTTTAAATTCATGGATCCCTGCCCAGGTTTGGTGGAAAGACAACGAAGCATGGTTAATTGAGTTTTCACTCAGGATTTCAAATAAGGTATAGGCTTCGTCCTCACTCTTGTTCATGAATGCACCTCCACAGGATGCATCTACTATCTGTCTGTATTGGTCTCCTAAACCCTCATAGAAAGCTTGAACTATTTGCCACTTAGACAAACCATGGTGTGGGCATTTTCTAAGAAGTTCCTTAAGTCTCTCCCATGACTCGTGAATCTGTTCCCTAGAAGCTGAGCAAATCCAGTGATAGCTCGCCTCATAGTATTGGTTCGGCCTATGGGGTAAAATTTTTTAAGAAATTCACTTTGCAAGTCAGCCCAAGTTTTAATTGATCTCCCTATTGTCCCAAGCCAGTACTTGGCTTTGTCTTTTAATGATAAGAAAAATAAAATTAGTCTAAGGGCATCATTAGTTAAATTTTGAATTCTCACCGTAGAGCAGATTTCTAAGAATTCATCCAGATGTTTATAAGGATCTTCATTGGTGTTCCCATAAAAAGATGGAAGCATCTGGATTGTAGTCGGCTTGATCTCATAGTGAGTAGCATGAATTTCAGGTAATTGGATACAAGTCGATGGGTTATAGGTGGAAGGAATAAAGTATTCCTTTCATCTGCTTAGGTGGTTCTCTAAAATTTTCAGCCATTTGGTTATCGGATTTAATATAATTCAGCCTTTTAATTTTATGGTTGGGTTCAACTAGATCAGGTAAAGCGAATTTTCGTACCGTGCATGCACTAGTGCAACCCTATCGTGTTATTCAAAAAAAAATTTTAAATTTTTTTTATATTTTTTTATTATTTTATTATATTAAAATTAAAATTTTATTTATTAATTTAATTTAATTTAATTTAATTATTATTTTTAATATTTTTTAGTTAGTTAAATTTAATTTTTATTTTATTTTATTTTATTTTATTTTTAGAGGAGAAAGAAGAAGAAAGAAAGAAGAGTTCTAAAGAAGAGGTCCTAAGGAGTCCTAGAACTAAAAAGAGAGAAAAGAATTAGGTTTAATTAGGTTTGATGTTGGTTAGCAATCAAGTTGATCAATCAATCCTGACTAAAGGTTATCCTAGATCTAGACAGCTCCTAACTGCCAAGGTCACCTTCAAGCCCTCCAAGTGTAGGATTAGCCAATCAACTAGCCAGGTAAGTATAAGGTCGGTGGGAGTCCCCCCGTTGCTTGCCTTAGACACCAATTATGCTTGGCCAGGTAAGCTAATGGAACCAATTAGAAACCACCTTCCTTTGGGCCCAGTCGTCCCTGAACCACTTTCCTAGACACCAGTCAAATTGACTAACCCTAACCTGGTTCAACTCTTAGGGTTCCTTATCCTATTGAGCTCGAGTTCCTAGGGTTGATGTCTAATTGATTTTAAAATTAAAGGCTTAGGTCAATGCAGGATGCTGGTTGGTTGTTTGTGGGCCAAGGAAGGGTGATCAAATCCCCACCTTATCTTGTTTAATTGGGTTGTGCCCTTAATTTGGTTTAATATGAATATGCACAAAAAAAAATTTTCAATCAAAGGGTTCTATGCAATTTAAACTAGATGCATGCAACTAATTGAATTCTGAAAGGCTTACCTTGCCTCCAGCAATCACCAAAATAAAAAAAAATAAAAATAAAATAAATATGATGCATGCTCTAAGCAGTTAAGATTTTTAATCTTATCATGAGATTTTTAATTAGATTTAAATAAATATTTTTTAAAATTAATTTAAAAATAAAATAAATAAATAAATAAAATAAAAAGCAAAGAGAACTAGGGTTAGAATTGATCTCACCAAAATTAGATGCTTTCTTCCTTTTCTCTTTTTTCTATAAAATAAATAAAAAAAATTAGTGAGTAATATTTAAAAAAAATAAAAATTTTATTTATAATTTATTTACAAAAAAATTAAAAAGATCAAAAATTTAATCTCCGTGCCTTCCCCGGCAACGATGCTAAAAATTTGATAGGAACGTGATGTTGTCGCTAAGACACCATGTTTATCAGTTTAATCCGACTTCTTAAAATAATTAAAAATACTTAAATAGTAGTGAGTCGAGTCGAATCCACAGGAAAGATAGTATTTTTAGATTTGAAATCTTTAATTTTTTTTTAAAAAAAATTAAAAAATAGATTTTGAAGTCAGAAATTAAAATTATGAAGTAAAAATTAAATTATACAGAAAAGTAAACTTGGTACTAAGATCTACTAGTTAGATCTTAGCATCTACTTGCAGAAAAATAAAAAAGTAATAATTAAAATATAGAAATTAAATTGCAATAAAAATAAAGAGCATAAAATTAAAGAACATAAAAATAAATATTGCATTAATTAAAATTTCATAATTTAAATACATAAAAAGAAGAAATTAAAACAAGCTGATCTCTAATTTTGGATCGACATTGGTAGAAAGATAGTGTAGAAGCCTAGCTCTTCTTCTCGGCATCCATTACTTTGAAGCAGCCTTTAACCTATAGCCTGACTTCGCCCTGTACCAAAGCTTCACCTTGATTGGAAATGTTGATTTCTGAAGGCCTAGGTCCATTTTATAGAGCTAGTGAGGCTAGATATTTTTTCTGGAGGCAATGTGGGACTAAGAATTTTTTTAATGATCAAAATAGGAGGAAATCTGAGTGAAATTCAAATTAAAATAGCCCCTATTGAGTTCTTTTAATTCTGGCCGTTGGATGGTGATCCGATGCTTCCAAAAATACCAAAAATAGATATGTAATGGCCCAGATCAAGTCAGATTAATTTCTGACCATTGGATCACGCTTGATGGAGGAATTTACGCCGTTGATCATGCGCCTAAGAGTTTGATCGCCGTCGGAAGCCTTTTGGACCGTTGGATCGAAGATGGAATCAGGCGCTGCCATTCGATGGCGATTTGGGTGAAATCAGCAACCGAAAAAGAACCTGACCATCCAATCCTGATCGCAAACAACCACCACCGCACGATCGCACGTTTACTATTCCCATGGACCACGTGGATCGGCCACATCATGCACTGCAATCAATCAGCATCTTTTATTGATAGATATAAAGACCAAAATGCCCTGTGAGCCATGATGAATTTTCTGTAAACCCTTTAGGGGTCTAGGTCTACCACGTGGCAGGCTCTCATTCGTCGGTGTCTGCTGAGCTACGGTCCATACCATTCTGTAGACCGACTGATGGCTTCTAGGCTTGAGTCGACTAGCTTGGATGGCTTGGATCGGTGCGTTTGGACGTGCCGGCTGCTGCGGCATGGCGGCTTGAGCCGTATGTTATTTTTTCATTTAAATTTTTTTATTTTATTTCTTTAAAAATTCATATCTTTTTCGTTTTAGCTCCATTTTACTTCAAACTTATTTCGTTATAATAAAAAAATGAGCTCTTTTTATTAATTATAAAATTTTATTTTTTATTTTTTATTATTTTATAATTAATTTTTTAATTAATAAAAATATGAATTTCTTAAAAATTATATATAAATTGATAAAAATTAATATAAATTAATTAATAAATTAATACTTTTATTGATAAATTTATGATACTTATCAGACTCCATCCTCTTCTGGACCATCATCTTCTTCTAGACCATCACCTTCTCCTAGACCCACTCCTCACTTATCCTCTACTAGACCCAAATCTTTTCCTGAACCCATCATTGAGTTCCTTTCTGATGAGGACTAGGTCTAGTATCTCTTTTATTTTGACTTTCGATTTAGGTATGTTGGTATAAAATTCATTTTTTGTAAACCAACATACATTATCTATGTATTATTACATCTTACAATGAAATCAATCCTTTTTATGTTCTTTCCTTTTTATGATTCTCTTATTGTTGTGATCTTGATGCTGACAAAAAGAAAAAGAAATATTAAGAAGAAATATGCAAATGTATAATTAATTCAAACCAAAATACAAAAATATAATCAATTCAAACTAATATACACAAGAAAGGGACTTTTGGAAAATGAAATGATTGAAATGTACAAATACAAAATGAAAAGAACGTTATTCAAATCCTATTCATTTCATGAGAGTATACATTAAGGAGGAGCTTTAGCATAAAAATTTTGTATTCATTAGTTCATGATATAGATATTGCTTAAACTCCTTTTATGGCTTACTTAATATTTTATCATCATCAAAAAGAAGGAGAATGTTGAACTCCCTAAGTGATTTTGATGATGACCAAATATTAAAGCAAATAATTACTAATATATATATTTTTAAGTATTCTAATATCAGAAGAAAGAGAGCCCTTTGATCAAAATAAGGAAGATATAAAGTAGAATTTAAATAAAAATCGAATCTCCTTGATTGGTGCAAAAATTCTCTTAAAATTATCTTGGAGCAGTCTTCGAGATGTTTCAAAATTTTTCTGAGAGCTCTCGAGTAGACTGGCACACTCTAAACGCAGTTGTAACTCAATTTCGAGAGATCTCGAGAGCTCTCGATCTCAAATGATAGAAATTCAGTTTCTGTGCTTTGAGAGTAAGATGTCTCATAGGATTCTCGAGAGGTCTTGCAATTCCAACGAGACATCTCGTTCAGAATCGAGAGATCTCACTCTTAGATGAGCCATTTTTTTAGAAAGTTAATTTTTCGTATGACTGAAGGCGAGAGCTCTCTTGATCAAATCAAGAGGACTCATAACCTGGCAAGACATCTCGAGACAAATAGAGAGGTCTTGAGACTCAGTGACAACCTTTTGATGGGACATTTCAGATCAGATTTTTTCGATCCCAATGGCTTATTGCTGCTCTCCAACGATCGAATTTTACTTTTTTCTAAGCTTCAATCATCACCAGAAGAGAGAGAATGCTATAGATATAAAAGGAAGAAGGCTTATTTTTAATTGATCCAAGAAAAATGAGAGAAAGCAAAGCACGCTCTGTTCTTGAACGAATATCTAATCTCCAATCAATCAGTTCTCTCAAGCTTTGAAAAATCCTTAGGTGCATTAACTCCATGTATTCAAAGAAGCTTTCAATGAACTACGAGAATAACTTTTCTGCTCATTCAAAGGGACATTTCGAGTTGTAAAATTTCTTTTTCTCTTTTCGTATACTTGATTTCAGTAGGGATTGAAACTTGGATTTGGAATTTTTCTTCTCTCTATTTATTCAGATTGATTTATGTGATCCTTGTAAGGATTTTGGTTGGTAAACCTAGAGAAAAACCAACTGAGTTTTTGGATAGTGAGTCCGAAAAAACTATCCAGCTGTAATCTTGCGGGATTATAGTAAAATTCCCAAGAGTTTGCTTGGAGAGTGGACGTAAGTGCTGAAAGAGCACCGAACCACTATAAAATTCTCTTGTTTGTGTGTGTGCTCTTGCTTGTATCTTCTATTTGCTCTCACATTTGATTCACTTAGGATTTAATCATTTATCACCGCACATATCTGCTTTAAATTTTTGAAAATTCAATTCATCCTTCCTCTTGGGTTGTCTATCCAAGCAATAATGGAGAACTCTATATCTTGAGTATACAGACTCAGACTTTATGTCTGACATGGATGATCGAAAGTCGATATTTGAAAGTCTATTCCTGTGTAATGGTGGCACTGTAAGCTGATAGAGTTTTAAGCAGACAGTGATAGCAGACTCTATCATGAAAGTAAAATACATCGCTACCTCGAAAGCTACGAAGGAGGCATTCTAGTTCAAGAAGTTTGTTGCAGAGCTTGGAGTGATGCTATCAGATGTCGTTCTTCTGTACTGCGATAACAATGACGCCATAGTCCTAGCTAAGGAGCCGAGGTCTCATCAAAAATCCAAACACATCGAATGGCATTTCCACCTCATTCATGATTATCTCGAGAAGAGATACATCGAGGTTAAGAGAGTCGACACTATAGATAATATGGCTAATCCACTAATGAAGTCTTTTGACCAGCAAAAGATTGAAGCACATCTTGAGAAGATGGGATTTAGATTGGCTTTAGGTCAAGTGGGAGTTTGTTAGATGTATGCCCCAGAAGTCAGATTGGCCGATACTTATAAAATACTTTCTAAGAGTATTTTTATAATTTTGACTTAAAATTAATAAAAAAATTATTTATTCTATCACATTGTGTATAAAATATCTATGATACATTCATTGAGTTAATGGGTATGATAACATATATTCTCAAGAGTTAAGAATTTAAGGCATGTGTTATCATAATTAACTCATAAACTGCTCTCAATCGTAGGATCATCACGTGGATGGTGATCGATTCGAAAGATCAATATATGATTGCTTTCCTAGTATAGATGAATTTTAAGTCTATGGTGTGGCAACACCAGAGTGAGAGTACAGATACTTATTGGAAATAAGGGCACGGAGCGTGACCATCTCGAGCAGTGATAAGGAAGTCTACCTTCTCATCAATGATTAGCTCGATGCTATAGTCTTGTGTTTGATTCTTTGACCTGAGGTGCATTGGCAGTTCATCTTAAGTTTGTTATAATTTGACTACATCATAACTTAGTTTTCTAGCCATTTGAAATCCTGAGGTGTATGTTGGCTATAGCATGTTCATTGTAGAAATTGGATCACACCAACATGGGATCTATCAACCTCGATAGAGGAGTAGTTCTATGATGAACATGAGATCTAGTTCTAAAGCCCATAATCATGGTAGTGTGAATATTATAGAAAGGAGTTTCTATTAGGATTTTATATCGGATTCGAATCAAATGATTCATTCATATGATAGGTGTAGGGTTTGACGAGTTCATCTTGATCTAGATCCTGTCGGGGCTTATGATTAAAGAACCCAATCACATAGGTAGCTACACCGAGAGGTTCATATTTAATTTTAATGGATTACCACTATATACTACTAGGTGTCACTGGTGGATTTTGGAATCAATTAGAATTATCTTGATGATCGACGATTCTAATTGGATGAATCAGAAGAGTTCTGATCCATTGAAAGATGTTTTGATGATGTTGATGATGGAGATCTTGACATGTTCTATTACCATACAAAACTAAACCTAATTGGATCACATAAACAAGGATTTGGATCTGGATGTCATCAATTGGGCTAACCTAGTTTGATTGATTTGGATTAGATCCAATCAGGTTCAAAAAAATCATGCTAGCATACGATTGGACTTGACTTTCTCCTTCTATGCACTTTTTGATTGGTCTAGACTTAGTCAAATTTGATTTAGCTTATTCAGAAACTTTATCTGGTCTTGTCATGGTCTGACTGGATCTTGTTCTGATCAAAATAGAGCTTGTCTTGATGAGATCAAGACTTGTCCTAACAAGATCAGGGTTTGTCCTAAAACCATGATCTGGAATTAGGATAAGGGCCATTTGACCCATTCTTTGTAGGAAAGAAGGGAAGGGGCATGTGCCCCCTAAGAGAATCTAGGGGCACGCACCCCCAAGTGATTCATGAAGAGTAAGAAGGCGCATGCCCCCTTATGACGTATCCCCTTAGTGGATAAGGTTGAAGGAGAGTTTGAATAAGTTCTAACTCTCGGGAGATTAAGTCTTGCATCAAAACCCTTCTTATCCCAAATTGTTGGTGCACTATTTTTGGTTTTTGTGCGACAAAAATCAGAAGAGAAACCTGAGATGGCATGGAGCATTGAAGGGAGTCTTTTTGCTTTAAGCAAACTAGTTGCTTAAAGCCATAGGACTCAAGGGTTGCACATTGGTCTATAAAAGGACCCCTGCACCTAGGCTTTTGTTAATTCCAGTTCTCCATGCCCAGGTGCTGCTTCTCCGTCCATCTCCCATGCCTCTTCTTCTGATTCTCTCCCTCTTCTTCATGCCCAAAAGGTTGGGCAAAACAGCGATCAAAAGTTGAGTGCTGCTGTTGCAAAGAACAAGTAAAGGTGATCTTTTTCGTGAGATGGATGCACTACTGCCGAAGATTAGATCTAAGGCAATCCTTATCTTGTAGGTTCTATCGGCGAGATCCCAATTTCTACCTTCAGTGATCTCCAATGGCCATCTATTTTCTGCACCAATAGAATTACCACTAGAGAAAAAGACCTATGAGCCCTTATTCTAAAAGGAGTACTCAGTCGAGCAGTTATTCCTGATATTCAAGTGAAAATACCTCCTAAAAGAGCATCCTTCTGATGATCTGTCACCACTGCCACTTGATCTGACTCGAAACTGACTGATCATCCTATTTCGGCACCATCCCCACACCATAGCCTTCCTAACCGGCGATAGAAGTGGACGCAAATCAGTTCAACCTATTGGTATAGTAGGTGAGAAGCCTCATAGAAGTTGTATAGGCTATGCAGCAAGCTTTGGCACTGGCACCACTTGAAAAGCCATCGCTGGAGCATCAGGTTTTGGAGTAGGGGAGATCCACCTGAAGAAGCTAGCCAGAGAATCCTGAAAAAGAAAAATAGAGGGCTATGAGTTTCTGTTCTAGGTACGACTCCACTCCTAGAAAGTCGCTATCTCCATCGAGATCACCATGCCTTGAGATTCATGATCGAGATGGTATCCTGGATCATAAGCTTCAAGAAATGAACCGATGGATTAAGAAGCTCCACCATGCAGCCCCTGCCCAGAATGATGAAATTTGCATCAACCTATCATTCACTACCCAGATTATGCAAGAGCCCGTCCTGTCGAACTTCAAGCTTCCTGAACTTAAAAGTTATGATGGAGCCTCGAATCCAATCGACCACTTAGAAGCTTACTGAACCATGATGCTGCTTCATGGCACACCAAATGCTATTTTTTGCCAAGCTTTCTCGTCGACCCTGAAGGGTGTGAGAAGAAATTGGTACTTGGGCCTAAAATTGGGTACCATTTATTTTTCTGATCAATTGAGCCATCAATTTATAGCTTACTTCATCAGCAGCCGACATTAGAGGAGAAGATCGGATTCTTTCATCAACATCAAGTAGAAAGAGGAAGAATCTATTCAAACCTATATTAACCGCTTCAACACCGCTGCTCTGAAGATCTGAAACTTGGATCAGTCAGTTGTTATGGCTGTCTTGAAAGGCGGTCTTCGAAAGAATGATCTCCTCTTCTCGTTAGAGAAGAGGTACCTCCAAGACTTCACTGATATGCTGGCTTAGGCTGAAGGTTATGCCCGAGCTAAAGAAGCATTCAAACTGCAGGATGATGATGCCGCGAAGGAATGCTTGATAGGAGAATCCAGTAAGTCCTCTCCCCTTCTGAAAAGCCTAGAGAAGGTCGGCCGCATTCTAGAATGCCTCCTAAATGTAGACGAACCTGAACCCCATCTCGATCTCGTCAGCCAAAGAGCCCTGGTAGAAGAATGCGGTGAAGCCCCCAGAAGATTTAATTAGTATGCCCTATTGAATGCTCTAAAAACTCAAGGTTTGATGGAAATTAAGGAGCAACTACTGAGGCTAGAGAGATTGTGATCTCATCAAAGTAAGCACAACCCCAATAAGTATTGCTTATACTATCGTGACCATGGTTACAATACTAAAGAATGTATCCAGCTTTAGGACAAAATTGAGGAGCTAATCAGATGAGGTTGGTTGGACTGATTCCTATGATGTCGGCCTGAGAGAAGAAAAGAACGGTCGAGAGCTCTTCCACAACCTGAGCAGCCCCGAAGGGAAGAACCTCAAGAAGATCGACCCCCACTCAAAATTATCAACACCATAGCTGGAAGATATTGGCAGGAAGAACCTAGTGGATCGATAGAACCAATGAAGAGGTAGAGAATTGAAGAATCCATCATTTTTACTTAAGAAGATGCATAAGGGGTTCAATTTTTGCATGATGATGTGGTCGTAATCTCTCTGTATATTGCAAATTATGATATACATCATATCTTGGTTGATAATGAAAGTTCTACTGATGTCTTATTTTATGATACTTTCTTTAAAATGTCTATATCTGATAGTTGAATGGGGCCACTGAACTCTTCATTAGTGAGATTTACTGACGACACGGTATCAGTCGAAGGAATAATGACCTTACCCATTGATAAGCATCATAAATTCATCAATAAAAGTATTAATTTATTAATTAATTCATATTAATTTTTAAGAATTAATGATTAATTTATATATAATTTTTGAGAAATTCATATTTTTATTAATTAAAAAATCAATTATAAAATAATAAAATTAAAAAATAAAATTTTATTATCAATAGAAAGAGTTTATTTTTTTGATCATAATGAAATAAGTTTCACATAAAACGGAGCTAAAACGAAGAACATATAAATTTCTAAAAAAATAAAATAAATAAAATTTAAATAAAAAAGAAAATGGCTCAACCGGCTCTGTAAGCTAAGCCACCAAGCCAAGCCAAGCCATCAAAGTCGACTTAGCTGTTGAAGCCATCAGCCGATCCATAATTCAGACGTGGATCGTCAGCTCAGCAGAAACTGACGAATCACAGTGCGACACGTGGCGAACCTAGGCCCTTAAAGGGTCTACAGAAATTTATCGTGGCTCACAGGGTATTTTGATCTTTTCACTCAGCGACAAGAGCATTGATTAGCTGTGGTGTGTGGTGCAGCCGGTCCACGCAGTCCATGGGAACAGTAATTGCGTAATCGGATGGCTGCGGTTGATTACGGTCAAGATCGGACGGTAGTGGTGATTTTCGGGTTTGATTCAAATTCTATCAGCGATCTAGCGCGATTCGATGGCCAAAAAACCAAGTGATGAAGATCCAATGGTTCAGAATGCTCCCGACGGTGATCAGGACTCCCGATGCATGATTTGCAGCCAGATTTCCTCCATCAATGCACGATCGAATGACCAAAATTTAATCCAACCTGATCTGGGCTGATATTCATCCGATTTTGATGATTTTTGGACCGTTGGATTCCTATTGAATGGCTAGATTTCACCAAACTTATCAGAGTCATATCAGAGATGTTTTGATTCAAATTTTATTTAGATTTCTTTATATTTTGATGATTATAAAGGCTATTAGTCCCACATTGCCTTCAGAAAGAAATATCCAGCCCTCCTAGCTCTATAAAAAGGACCCTAGGCCTCCAGAAATCAACATCTCAGATCAAGGTGAAGCTTTGGTACAGGGTGAAGCCAGGTTATGGGTTAATAGCTGCTTCAAAGCAATTGATACTGAGAAGAAGAGCGAAGCTTCTACACCATCTTTCCACCAATGCCGATCCAAGATCAGAAATCAGCCTATTTTATTTTTTTTTTTATTTTATGTATTTAAATTATAAACTTTTTAATGCAATATTTATTTTTATGCTCTTTAATTTTATGCTTTTTATTTTTATTATAATTTAATTTCTGTACTTTAAATTATTGCTTTGCAAGTAGATGCTAAGATCTAACTAGTAGATCTTAGTACCAAGTTTAAATTTCTGCACCTTTTAATTTTTGCTTTTTATTTTCCGACTTTACTTTTGATCCCAAAACTCTTCTCTTTTCTTTTTCTTTTGTAAAACCAAAGATTTCAAATATAAAAACACTACCTTCCCTATGGATTTGACCCGACTCACTACTATCTATAAATTTTTAATTATTTTAAGAAGTCAGATTAAACTGATAAACACGGTGTCTTAACGACAACATCGCATTTCTATCAAGTTTTCAGTGCCATTGCTGGGGATGGAATAGATGCTATTTTTTCTTTGATTTCTTTGATTTTTTTATAAATTAATTATAAATATTTTTTTAAAAATATTGTTTACTAATTTTTTTATTTATTTATTTTATAGAAAAAAAGAGAAAAGGAAGAAAGCATCTAATTTTGGTGAGATCAATCCTAACCCTAGTCCTCTTTTCTTTTTATTTATTTATTTATTTTATTTTTAAATTAATTTAAAAAATATCCATTTAAACCTAATTAAAAGCCTCATGAAAAGATTAAAAATCCTAACTACTTAGAGCATGCATCATATTATTTTTATTTATATTTTTATTTTTTTTGGTGATTGCTGGAGGCAAGGTAAGCCTTTCAGAATTCAATTAGTTGCATGCATCTAGTTTAAATTGCATAGAACCCTTTGATTGAAAATTAAAAATAAGCATATCCATATTAAACCAAATTAAGGGTACAACCCAATTAAATAAGATAAGGTGGGAATTTGATCACCCTTCCTTGGCCCACAAACAACCAACCAACATCTTGCATTGACCTAAGCCTTTAATTTTAAAATCAATTAGACACTAACCCTAGGAACTCGAGCTCAATAGGACAAGAAACCCTAAGAACTGAACTAGGTTAGGGTTAGTCAATTTGATTGGTGTCTAGGAAAGTGGTTCAGGGACGATTGGGCCCGAAGGAAGGTGGTTTCTAATTGATTCCGTTAGCTTACCTGGCCAAGCATAATTGGTGTCTAAGGCAAGCAACGGGGGGACTCCCACCGACCTTATACTTACCTGGCTAGTTGATTGGCTAATCCTACACTTGGAGGGCTTGAAGGTGACCTTGGCAGTTAGGAGCTATCTAGATTTAGGATAACCTTTAGTCAGGATTGATTGATCAACTTGATTGCTAACCAACATCAAACCTAATTAAACCTAATTCTTTTCTCTCTTTTTAGTTCTAGGACTCCTTAGACCTCTTCTTTAGAACTCTTCTTTCTTTCTTCTTCTTTCTCCTATAAAAATAAAATAAAATAAAATAAAATAAAAATTAAATTTAACTAACTAAAAAAATATTAAAAATAATAAGTAAATTAAATTAAATTAATAAATAAAATAATTAATATAATAAAATAATAAAAAATATAAAAAAAAATTTATTTTTTTTTTGAACAACATGATAGGGTTGCACTAGTGCATGCACGGTAGAAAATCGCTTTATCTGATCTAGTTGAACCCAACCATAAAATTAAAAGGCTGAATTGTATTAAATCCGATAATCAAATGGCTGAAAATTTTAGAGAACCACCTAAGTAGATGAAAGAATATTTTATTCCTTCCACCTATAACCCATCGACTTATATCCAATTACCTGAAATTCATGCTACTCACTATGAGATCAAGCCGACTACAATTCAGATGCTTCCATCTTTTTATGGGAATACCAATGAAGATCCTTATAAACATCTGGATGAATTCTTAGAAATCTGTTCTACGGTGAGAATTCAAAATTTAACTAATTATGCCCTTAGACTAATTTTATTTCCCTTATCATTAAACGACAAAGCCAAGTACTGGCTTGGGATAATAGGGAGACCAATTAAAACTTGGGCTGACTTGCAAAGTAAATTTCTTAAAAAATTTTACCCCATAGGCCGAACCAATACTATGAGGCGAGCTATCACTGGATTTGCTCAGCTTCCAGGGAACAGATTCACGAGTCATGGGAGAGACTTAAGAAATTTATTAGAAAATGCCCACACCATGGTCTATCTAAGTGGCAAATAGTTCAACCTTTCTGTGAGGGTTTAGGAGACCAATACAGACAGATAGTAGATGTATCCTGTGGAGGTGCATTCATGAACAAGAGTGAGGACGAAGCCTATACCTTATTTGAAATCCTGACTGAAAACTCAATTAACCATGCTTTGTTGCCTTTCCACCAAACTTGGGCAGGGATCCATGAATTTAAACATCTAGAATCTAGTCATAAGACTAATTTAAATTTGATAAATAAAGTAGACTTTCTTGCTCAGAAATTAGATCAAGTCCTAACCCTAATCAACAATCTTCTGCACAATTCACATCATCTTCTAATTATCAAAAGATTTGTTCAATCTATGCTAGCCCAACCCATCATGTGAGTGAATGTTCTATGACTGCACAGTTTTCATCTTTTATCCAAGAACAAGTCCATGTTGCTAAAGGCTACTCCAAGTCGGTTAATGATCTATTTTCAAATTCATATAATCCAGATTGGAGCAACCACCATAATTTTTCTTGGACATCTCAACAGACTCAGGCTCAGATCCAAATTTTATCGGTACAAAATTATCAAAATAGATCCCAATACCAAAATTATGCCTATAACAGAGGTCAGCCTAGTAAGCCTTTCCAACCACCATATCATAATCAGCCCTCATACCCACCTCCTCAACAGACCAATCTAGCTGATGATAGATTTAACCAACTTCAACAATTGATTCTGACTCAACAAAAATCTATCGCCAGACTAGAAGCTTAAATAGGATAATTAGTTGAGTCTAACACAATGAGAGAACTAGATCAACTACCAAACCTATCAATTTTAAACAATCCACCTAATGTCCACTAATCACCTGGACCAAGTTATCAATTTAATGTCTCACTTAAGAATCCCTAATCTAAGAATACCAAAGTAATTTCTGAACTTAAAAGCTATAGGATTCTTATGGACCCATACCAAGATCAGGTGAGAGAGGCTAGTACTGATGCTAGCCAAAATAAAAAATTAGAGAAACTGATTAGTACTGAGACTAACCACATAGAAGAACCCGAGCTAGGAACTAGTACAGATGCTGGTTTTAGTTTAAATAAGATAGAAAAAGAAGAAAAGAGAATAGATTATTTATCCGAGACTTATAAACTCAAAAGTCCGTTCCCTTCAATCCTAGAAGCCAGTTTTTTTTACAAAAATCAAGAGGCATGTAATGAAATATCAATGGAGTTATTTAAGCAAGATTACATTAATTTATCTTCAAAATTAAAATAGCCTTTAGTCATCATTCCAGCACCCATTGAATCAAACTTAACTCCTAAAACTCCATTCATGAGTATTTTAGAAGAATAAATAGGAGAAATTCTTAATAAATATGGGTCTGAGAATGGAATCATAAATTATATCCCTAAAATTAATAATGAATATATCAATAATGGGATTACAAATCAACTTTCTGAGATTGGCAATTCAAAATCATTGAAATTTGTCAATCCAATATTCGACACAGGATAGTGAGCTGCATTGTGTCTGGCTGAAGACGGTAAATTTAGCGCTTGTTGGGAGGCAACCCAATATTTAGTTTTTATCTAATTTATCTTTTTAGTTTATTTTTTTTAGGATAATTTGAATAAGTTGGAGGGAGAGCTCAAATTTTCAAAGGCATGTGCTGGACCAAAAATATAGTCAGTTAGGTGTATTCTTTCATGTTCTTTATTACATCCTTTATTTTTTTCTTCTCCATTGAGGACAATGTCGATTAAGTTGGGAGAGAAAAATAAAAATTTTAAAATTTTAAGTCCTCAAAAAAGTTAGTATTTAGTATTTAGACACCTGATTATGCTTAAGAATCGAATTAAACTAAGCATTTTTAAAAGAAAATTGATACATAGATTAGAGAATCTATGTGAGATATTGAGGAATCAAGTATTAAGAAAATTCAATAAAGAGTTAAGTCTAGAACATAAAAATTTTTTTTCTTGGAGCATTTCTAATTATTTCTACTAGCATCAAAGAAAAGTCTACTTTTTATAGGCTTGTGTAGGGTAACTATACGTTTTTTTCATATAAAAAATTTATTTTAATAAAATAGTTTCCAAGTACTTCTCACTGAGTAACCGGGCCTCTTTGCCTAAGCAAGCATTGAGTTTCGCATCAAAAGGTGGGAAGGGCAAAGAAGCTCGTTGTAAAGCTAGTCTTAACTCGTAGCCTATTTGATTCGAGCTAGTAAGCCCGAGGGGTATTCTATACCTAGTGCCCTAAAGCCAACTGGTTTGGGAGTCATTGGCCCAAGACTCGCTACATGGATCAAATAGAAAGCTTAAGGAGTTAAGACACTCAATAGTGGTACAACGTTAAAAAAAAAAAAAAAAAAAAAATATTGATTGGTTTCCACCGAGTAACCGGATCCCGTTGCCTAAGTAAGCAATGATATTCGCATCAAAAAGTGGGCAATGTGAAAAATAAAAATTAATAAATGAAGGATGGAAAGTAGCAATACACCTGCCTATATGAAAGTTTAGACAAATCAGAGATAAAAGTGGAATAATTTAGAAAAAGTTCTGAAAAAAATTTAATGTTCTTTACTTAATTTTTCTATTGATAAGTATTAATACCCCAATGATATATCTCATTTAAAGCTCTACTGAATATCAATGGCCATTTTGAAAATTGCTTAGGTAAAATTCGAAACTCTAAAGTTAAAAGGTATTTAAAACTAAATTCTTTCTTTACTCGAGGACGAGCAAAGCTTAAGTTGGGGGGTGTGATAAGCATCAATAAATTCACCAATAAAAGTATTAATTTATTAATTAATTTATATTAATTTTTAAGAATTAATCAATCAATTTATATATAATTTTTGAAGAAATTCATATTTTTATTAATTAAAAAATTAATTAAAAAATAATAAAAAATAATAAAAATTAAAAAATAAAATTTTATTATCAATAGAAAGAGCTCATTTTTTTGATCACAACAATGAAATAAATTTCAAGTAAAACGGAGCTAAAATGGAAAAGATATGAATTTTTAAAAAAATAAAAATAAATAAAAATTAAATAAAAAAGAAAATGGCTCAGCCGGCTCCGCAAGCCGAGCCACCAAGCCAAGCCAAGCCATCAAAGCCGACTCAGCCATTGAAGCCATCAGCCGGTCCACGATCCAGGCGTGGACCGCCAGCTCAGCAAAATTCGACGAATCAGAGCCTGCCACGTGGTGGACCTAGACCCTTAAAGGGTCTACAGAAATTTATCGTGGCTCACAGGGTAATTTTGGTCTTTTCACTCGATGACAGAAGCGCTTGATTGGTTGCGGTGTGCGGTGCGGCCGGTCCACGCGGTCCATGGGAAACAGTAATTGCGCGATCGGACGGCTGCGGTTGATTGCGGTCAAGATCGGATGACGGTGGTGCATTTTTTTCGGTTTGATTCAAATTCTATCAGCAATCGGATCACCATCAGATGACAGCGCCAAAAAACCAGCTGATGAAGATCCAACGGTCCAGAAATGCTCCCGACGGTGATCAGGACTCCCGAAGCATGATTTGCGGCCAGATTTCCTCCATCAAGTGCGATCGGACGGCCAGAATTTAATCCGACCTGATCTGGGCTGATATGCATCCGATTTTGATGATTTTTGGACCGTTGGATTCCTATTGAATGGCTAGATTTTACCAGATTTATCAGAGTCATATCAGAGCTATTTTGATTCAAATTTTATTCAATTTTTTTCATATTTTGATGATTACAAAGGCTAATTAGTCCCACATTTGCCTTTAGAAAAAAATATCCAGCCCTCCTAGCTCTATAAAAAGGACCCCAGGCCTCCAGAAATCAATATCTCCGATCAAGGTGAAGCTTTGGTACAGGGCGAAGCCAGGCTATGGGTTAAAGGCTGCTTCAAAGCAACGGGTGCCGAGAAGAAGAGCCGAGCTTCTACACCATCTTTCTGCCAATGCCGATCCAAGATCAGAGATCAGGCTATTTTATTTTTTTTCTTTTTAAATTTTATGTATTTAAATTTTAAAATTTTAATTAATAAAAATTTTATTTTTATGCATTTTAATTTCATACTTTTTATTTTTATTATAATTTAATTTTTATACTTTAAATATTGCTTTGCAAGTAGATGCTAAGATCTAACTAGTAGATCTTAGTACCAAGTTTAAATTTCTGCACTTTTTAATTTTCACTTTTTTATTTTCCGACTTCACTTTTGATCCCAAAACTCTTTTTTTTTCTTTTTTTTTTGTAAAATCAAAGATTTTAAATCTAAAAATACTACCTTCCCTATGGATTCGATCCGACTCACTACTATCTATAAATTTTTAATTATTTTAAGAAGTCGGATTAAACTGATAAATACAGTATCTTAACGACAACATCGCGTTCCTATCACCCATTCTGGCAGGTCGGTATCTAAAGCAATCCAGGGCCTAGATTGATTTTTTGGTGGTCAAAGCTCCTTCTGCTTACAATGTTATTCTTGGACGACCTGGGCTTAATGCCCTCCAAGCTGTAGCGTCTACATATTACCTGAAGGTGAAGTTTCCAATAGATTTTGGAGTCAGAGAAATTTAAGGTGATCAATGATGGTAACAGTGTAGGATTTCTAGCTCTACTTTGAAACTTTTTTGAAAAATCATGCAGCAAAAATTTAAACTTAATCTAATTAATTTTTATGAACTATTGATCAGAACAATCAAACCCTATAATAAAGATTGAAATGTGATATATATGCACAGAAAAATCCAAAAAAGAAATCAGCATGCAATAAATCATATTTACTATTACTATCTACTTGTGTTCAAAACACAATACCTTGTATGGGTAGTCGATCACCATAATTAAAACATCACTGGGGAGGTTCTCTCATTGTGATGCAGCCACATAGGTCATCTGGCCTCCATGGATTGTCCACATGAGGTTCTGGTCCTATTTGGCTCCTCCCGAGTGCTAGCTTGATGTTGGAAGCTTCGATGGCTGATGTTGATCAAATCACTTTGATCTATCTCTATAAGTTTTTTTGGATGCTCTAGAAGACCAGCAGGTAGAGGAGAGGTAGAGGAGGCTATTCTAAAAATTTCATGAATTTCTGATGCTCAGAACTCGCAAAATCACTCTCCAAACCCTAGGTCGAAACCCTAGGGCAGCACTCACCCAAACCCTGTGCCTCTCACTTTGTTTGGATTTTTTTTCTCTCAAAAATTTGAATTTTCTCTCTCAGACAAAAGGGGATCACACAAGGCTTTCTCTCTTCTAGATGTATGCATGCCCCAGGAAAAATCCTTTTTTAAAGTGCGCCATTCTGCATCCAGAATGCATGGGTGGATAGGAATGGATGGTTGCCCATTCAAATTCAAACTCCATTTGAATTTGAATGGCAACTAACCAAAGCTTATCCACCAGGGGCATGATAAACTAGGGCGTGCACCCTCTCAGCATGGAAAAAGTTTCACAAGAAACAATTTCTCATAAACAATAGAGTAGGCGCAAGTCAAGGTGGCGCTTGGGAGAAGACTAGTCAAACTAGTCTTAAAACAACCTTATCCAATTGAACCAGGTCCAAGCCAATTTGGCTAGGTCCAATTAGACCAGATTAAACTCAACTTATTTAGGCTTAATTAGGCTCAATTAAATCCTAATCAAATTAAAAATTGATTAAGCCCAATCCTTGATCAAATCAGGAAATAAATCTCCTCGATGATTAGGTCATCACATAACCTAATCGGATCAAATCCAACTGAATCTAATTCAATTGGACTTGATCCAAAACTCATCATTCAATCAAATTAAGTTAATTAGTAATTAGATCACTAATGAAATCTCTTATAAATATAAAGTCTAAATCTAGTGGATGTCTGGGCGATAGAGTCCCATCCATACGAAACTCTTAATCGAAGAGTCATAAACTAGTAGGATCCTTGATCCTAGTATCCCAAATAAGTGAAACTTATGATTATAGAGTTCCAAACTAGTAGGACTTTTGATTGTAGAGTCCCAGACAAGTAGGACTCAGAGTCTCAATGCAGTAAGACTCTTGGTCGCAGAGTTTCAATCTAGTGGGATTCTTGATCATAGAATTTCAGTCCAATGGGACTCTTCATCAGCCATTAGATCAGATAGGAACTCTAATATATGTGATCCCATAGGTTTGAACCTAAGCTGGTAGCACCAAATTACTTTTTATACGAATCGATGTGACCATCTAGTAATGGTACTCGATGTTCGGATAGCTCGAATAGTCGTAATTGCAACATTCAGAACCTACTTGAATATTGTTACCGCATAATTCATCTCTTTGATCTCTGTATTTAGGATGTCTCAAAGTTTAAACTATCAACTCTAAAAAGTACATCCATATCGTGTCTCAACACAATCAGTCTTGTGACTCCTTACAAGGACTATCTTGACTAAGGTTTTGTTAAATTCAAATACAGTTTAACACAACTTCTAAAATCAGGAGTGGTCAATCCTATCTTGATATACGCACCGACTCCTCAAGTACTTGACTATTCTCAGAAACGTTCCATCAGTAAATTAAAAATTCAAGTAGTCCAGCACTAAAGCATAGTGAATTACTTGAAAGTCACCATGATGATCTCAGATCGGAGGGACACTTATATCCATATCCCTTCGGAGCAAATCTTGACAGCAGAAAGCTCCGAAGTTGGTCACGTTTGGTGTAAATGTATCCCTACATCTCATTTATATGCCATACCAGTATCTCCATACTTCTTGGTTAAGAGGATAACCAATCCATATGGCATACAATGATTTATACTCGATAAATATTATCGTTCTTAATAACAACATATCATTTGGTCACGAACAAATTTAAGGACTAAATAATAAATTCTTTTTTATCGATTTTAAATAGTTCTAAGAACTTCATCACTGATAAGTGCTAAAAATATAATTAATTAAAATATTAAATTATAAAATAAGTGATCTTATTTTTAAGAAATCGATATTTTTATTAATTTTATATAGAAAAGAAGGCCACCAATGTGAAGATATGAATTTTTTGGTTCAAATAAAATAAATTTTAAGAAAAATAAAGTTAAATTGAGCCTAAAATTAAATTTTAAAGAAAAAATAATAAAAAAAGAGTCGGTCGGTCTGGTTCATGATGTAGTCCATGGTGATTGGCTATCGATTGATGTAGTCCATGGTGAACCTGACTCATGATCGGTCTACCTAGCCCTAGTTCATGATCCAATGGCTGCTGGCACTAGGATTTGATCGAACGGTTGATAATTTGGCACTGACGGACGATGGACGTAGCTCCTGGTGAAGATCTAATGGCTGGCGGCGATTCTCGATTTTAAACTAAGCATTCGAAGGGTCCTGTGCACGATCATGCAATCTAGATTCAGTCATCAGAGAAGATCTGATGACTGAGGTTTATTCTGATTTGAATTGGATTTTTAAAAAGGGTTTTAAGTAGTTTTTGATCTATTTGATACTGATATGAAGACCAGAATTATTCAAGCTTTACTTTAACTTGTTTTAGGAGTCTTAAACCTGTATCCTATAGGATTTTGACCAAAACCTCCTTCAAAAGTCTATTTAATCCCCTGCTGTCGAGAGAGCCAAGAGAGAGTCTGGAAAAAAGAATAAATAAGGGAATAGAGAGAGCTAGAGAGAATAAGGAGAGAAATAGAGAGGGGAAACAGAGAAGAGAGAGCTTTTAGTTTCTTTTTCTTTCTTCTTTATTTTTTTTTCTTTCTTTCTTCTTCCGACGACTAGTACATGAAGTAGTTGAAGGAACCAGATCTAGGGTTTCATGGATAGATCTTGAAATTTTTTCAAGATCATGCAGTGAAAGACTTAAATAAATAAAATATTTATTTAAATAAATATGTAAACACCTAGATCTCAGATCTATTACATGATCAAGGCATGTTATTAAATAAAAAATTAAAATCAAATAAGAAAGAAAAGGTTGATCAAATCAACCTAGATCTACACTACATCAAATGCAGGTATGAAGTTAATAGATCCGATCTATTACCTGAGCAAGTTAGATGTTCTAACTTACTGATCCAAACTTGAGGATAAAGTCATGAGCCACACACACGTCCGGTCTTTAGAAGTCATCCATACGAGTCCATGAACATGATTAGAGATTTTGATGCAGGAAATCAGCACAGTATGCTAGCACTATGCTGATCTCTCTTCGATGGTTGATCCAATGCTTTCTTCTTCGAAACTTCGATATTTCAAAATATTAGAAGAAAAGAAAAATATTTGTGATACTGAGACACCTCTCAAAAGCTCATAAAAAGGGAGGAAGAGATCTAGAACAAAAACCCTAGAAGAAGACCCTCTTCTTCTTCTTTGTTCTTTTTATAGACATCCTGATTTGTGTTTTCAATATCTCCATGACCTAGATGAATTTTTCTCTAATTTTTTTACACTAAAGAGGCCTCTCAAATGTTTGCAATCCACAAAAATTTAAGCTAAAAATTCTCTTTAAATAAAGAGATATGTAGAGTTTAAGTTAGATAAAAAAACTAGACTTGGAAGGACCAAATAAGGAAAGTTGTTGGGGCACCCAACTCTTGGGCACCCCCACCTTTTTTTTTTGTACCATGGACCAGCAAGAGGGGTGCATAAAAAAATGTCCTCTTTTACCATGAAAATCAAAGAAAATAAGAAAGGATGAGTCGGCACACTTATGGAAAGAGTTTTGATTGACAAGGATTCTATCTCATAGAATTCTTAAGCAAAATTAATTCCTCTCTTGACTTGATCTTCCAATAAACTTCCAAATGAAAAAAAGAAGAGAGAAGGGAGGCATGAGAAACCTTGGGTATGGAGATTATTCACGTAAAAATACACAAAGAAAAGGGTGGGGCGTGAGGATTAGGTGGCACAAGAAATAGGGAGTCCTAGTCACACTAGGACTCCTATTTTGACTTGGTCAAACAAGATCTTTTAACTAAATAAAAATAAGAGTAAACCAACCTAATTAAATAAGATCCTAACCCATTTAAATATTAAATTAAATTAAATTAAATTTTAATTTAATTTTTTAATTAAATTAGAAAATTAGGTTGACCCGAGTCCTAGTTAGACTAGGACTAGTTCTTCCTTGCACTTGACTTATCCAATAAACCAATTGGACTTGATTTAATTAAGTCCAAACGAAATCTAATTAAATCATATTTAATTAAACTTAATCTCAGCCTTCTAGCTTAATCAAATTAAGCCAATTAGCAATCGAATTACTAATCGATCCTCTTGCAATACTTGTACTAGGTTAAACACCAATCGTATTGATTGTTTAATCCTAAAATGATTCTAAATCACTGATCAACCATCCGATCGGAATATGAACTCTAATGTGTGTGATCTCATAGATTCGAACCTAAGCTAGTAGTATAGGAATAAATTTTTCTACCAATCAAAGTGACCATCTAGCAATGATACCCGATGGTCTAATAGGTCAAAAGATGTAGAACACCATCCTTAGAACCCATGCGAATATAGTTTCCATATAATTCATCCCCTTGACCATAATACCCATAGGACATCTCAGAGTTCAACTGTTAACTCTGATCAAGTTGTCCATATTGTATTTTAAAATATCAAATCCATCTGATGGATTACCTCG
>QRFJ01003054.1:27066-57553 GCA_006176705.1 Cocos nucifera
GCTTGAACATTTCAAAAGAATCCGACTTATGTTTCATTAGATAGACTTACTTAGAACCCTATTTAATAGATAACAAGCTGATTCGAGTGCATATCCCCAAAAGAATATCGGTAAGAAGTTGGCAAATCTCATCATAGATCGGACCATGTCTAACAGAGTTTGATTCCTCCTTTCAGACACACCATTATGCTATGGTGTTTCAGGAGGAGTCCATTGGAGGATAATCCCATTCTCTTCTAAATATGTGAGAAACTCACCAAAAAGGTATTCTTCTCCTCAGTCAGATCGAAAAGTTTTAATACTCTTTTTAGTTTGTTTTTCTACTTCACTTCGAAATCGCTTGAACATTTCAAAAGAATCCGACTTATGTTTCATTAGATAGACATATCCATATCTGGATAGATCATTTGTGAAAGAGAAGAAGTAGACATATCCACCTCTGGCACTTATGCTCATTGATCTACATATATTAGTATGTACTAGTCCTAAGAGCTTATTGTCTCTCTCATCTTTTCCAGTAAAAGGTGACTTGATCATTTTACCAAGAAGACAGGACTCACAGGTTGGAAGTGATTCACAATCACTAACTTCGAGAATTCTCTTTTGAGTCAACCTGTTTATCCTATTCTTATTTATATGACCTAGCCTACAGTACAATAAGTAGATATCTAATGCACTATCTAATTTAGGGTGCTTGTCAGTAGAATAGACTACATTAATAGATTGTGATAATATATATACACTATTGTTCAATTATCCATAGAAAATAGTAACACCATTCATAATGACAATACAAACTCATTTCTTTATTGAAATTTTGTAATTGTTCATTGCCAAAAGGCCTACAAAAATGATATTTAAAAAGAAACTTGAACAGAAATGACAATCACTAAGAACAACGGTATGAGATTCAAATACAAGTTTCAAAATTCCTAAATCTAGAACTGGTCTTCCATCTCTAACATTCAGGAATCTCTCACCTTATTCGAATCTTCTACTGACTTGCAACCCTTGCAATGAATTGCAAATATGGTAAGGGCTATCGGTATTCAATACCCAGTCAGTAATATCACAAATAGAGAAATTGCAAGAAGTTATCATATAAATATCTTGCTCAGCAATAGCTTGTTTCTTTCTCTACCTGTTCGGATCTAGGGAGGCAATATACTGAGGATAGTTCCTCTTCCAGTGCCTCCGCTTCTTGCAAAAGAAGCATTCAGCTTGACTCTTATCGAGCTTTATCTTTTTGGTCTGGCCCTATACTGATGTCCCAGCCTGAACTTGCACCTTCTTTGTTTTCTTCTTATTATTCTTCTTTCCTTTCCTAAAGGGTCGAGAATCAGAAGGCAAACCTCCCACTAAGTTCATCGACTCTTTATGGAGCTGGTGATCCTTCTCAAAGTTCTGAAGTAACCCCAGCAAGCCATGGTAGTTTACTTCAGACTTTGTCATTCTATAATAAGTAAGGAAAGGGAGATAGGACTTTGGCAGCGAGTTCAGTATTGCATCTTTCTCAAGTTCTTCATGCAAGAAAAAGCTAAGTTTGCTCAAGCACTCTATCACACTCCGACTTCACAAGTACTTGACTATGCCCAGAAGTCTTCCGTTGCTGAATTAAAAATTCAGTTAGTTTGATACCAAAGCACAGTGAGTTGCTTGCAAGTCACCGAGGTGATCTCAGGTCTAAGGGATACTTATACCTATATCCCATCAGAGACATTCTCGACAGTAGAATGCTCTAGAGTTGGTCATGTTCAATGATGATGTACCCATACATCTCACCAATATGCCATACCAGTATTTTCACACTCCTTGGTTAAGAGGACAACCAACTTATATGGCATATAGTGACCTATGCTCAATAGACGCTGTCATCCTAATTAACAGCCTATCATTTGGTCATGAATAAATTTAAGGACTAATCGATAAATCCTCTCTTTATCGAAACTCAATAGTCCTAAGGACTTCATCACAACATTAGAGTTCATTAAAAGATGTAAATTTATGATGAAAAAAGATGCCAAAATATTTTTTATTAATTGATAAATTAATTATAATATCTCAATCATCAACAAGCTGATGATTGGCTTTAGAACATAATTCCCAATAGTAGCAACTCTCCTTCATCAAGTTCTCCATACCAAGAGCAACGGACGATCAATTTCAGCAACAAATAAATTTCTGTTTGGATTTTTACATGCCTTTTATTTTAATTACTATTTTTGATCCTTTTGTCATGAACTAAATTTCTTTTACTAAGGCTAAGATGTAGCCACTCTTTTGATATAATATTCAGTATGATTTACTTTTTATTTTATATTTTATTCATGAGGAGTATATAAATCTGCTCTTAATGTTTTTAGATTACTGACCATCTTCTAATTATTTTGATAAACATAGATGATACAAACCAAGTATGTCTATGTTATTGCTTCTTGATTTATATACCTTGTATTATGAATTGAATTAGAATTCATATGCATGTAGAAATTTTAATATGCTTTGGACGTAGCATATTTTAATTAGATGGTTTTACAAAACTCAAAGCATAAGTATTTATTTAAATTACACCTGGATCAAAGGATAGTTAATAAATATTGATAGTTTTGCTATGCCTAGACCAAAGGATAGTGAATAACCTAGGAGACTCCACCATCAATTGAAATAAAATAAACCTAATTTTCATAAATTTCTAAATATTATATTGATTGAGTTGGTGAACCGATTGCCTTAGTAACCTATTGCTCTTGAATTTAATCCTAATAATTATATCCTCTATTTTTCTATAATTTATTAGTTTATTTCTTTATTTCTTCTTATTTTTCTTAATTTTCATATATTAATTTTCTAAATAAAGTTTAAGAAAAAAATTTTCAATACTTATTTTTCAATCCTCTAAGGATTATACTCTACTCATACACTTTATTACTTGATGAACTGGTACACTTACCATAGCAATAGATTAGCACGCATCAATCATAATATAGGAGTTCATTAGAAGATGGAAAAAAAAATTATGATGAACATGCCAAAATAATATTTATTCAATTATAATTCATATGCAAATACAAAAATAGCTCAACCATCTACAGGCTGATGATTGGCTTTGGAATACTATTTCCAACAATCTTCCACTTGGATTATGCTAGTTGGTGTAGTATCTAATATCCATCTTCGAGTTGAAGTCATTGAACTCCTTCACCATAATGGATTTAGTGAATGGGTTAGCCAGGTTCTCCTTTTCATTAATCTTCTGAAGGTTGACATCACCTCGATCTACGATCTTTCGGACAAGATGGTAGCGACATAGAATATGCTTCGTATTGCCCAGAGGTAGCAATCCAAGAGAGGAGGATGAATTGGATTGTTATAAAATTTTAACTAAATTTACTTTCTAAATAAGTATGTGCTTTGATTTTAACTAAAATGGTGTGATGAAATGTATGCAATATAAGCAACGGAATTAAGATAACAAAATCAAACTATGAAAATAAAGCAAGAATTATAAGCATGCAAAGTATGCAACGGAAAAGAAGAAAAGAGCACAACACAAACACGTAAAGATTTATAGTAGTTCGGTGCAATCCGCACCTACATCCACTCTCCAAGCTTTTCTTAGGATATTTACTATAATTAACTCTTGATTACAGTGTATTTGTTTTTCAAGCTCACAAACAAACTTAGTTGATTTTCATACGAGCACCAACCAAAATCTAACACTATTAGTTTTTCGAGTTCATTAGCAACCTAGTTGATTTTTCAGACTCACCAACCAAAATCTATAATATCCAATTTTAGGCTTAAATGGGCCTAATCCTCAAGTTTTTTTCTTCCAAAGAAACTTGTAAAGAAATTAAAACTACAAATGAAAGTTTCAGGACTGTATAAAAAATAGAGTTTAAGCTCTTTCAAATTCTAAAGAAGTCGATGATGTGCTTGATTAAAGCTTGGCTTTTCTTTAAATTATGCTTGAGAGGATACGAAAGATATTGGAGAAGCTTGCTTTGAATGCTCACTGAAATCTGTTCATAACTTTTCTTTCTTTTCTCTTTTCTTTAGATATTCAATGTTCCTCACCGAAACTAATAGAAATTCTCTTTAAATCCATTTATTCTTGCTTTCTAGTTGATTCTCCATCTTTAAATGTCTTTAGAGATGGTTGGAATGAGAGTTCTAGCCATTGGGAGTTCTGAAATAGCCGTTGGGATTGAAAAATAGTCGTTGCAAAACTATTCGTTGAAAGTTGTCCATGCAAAACGAGACCTCTCGATTTTTTATGAGACCTCTCATTAGATTTTGAGACCTCTCAATTCTGAATCGAGATGTCTCATCGGAACCGCGAGACTTCTCAAGAATCTTGTAAGATCTCTCACTCTCAGAGCATAGAAACTAAGTTTCTATCTTTTGAGACCAAGATGACAAGAGTTTAACTCGAGACCTCTCGAAATCATACCAGAACTGCATTTGGACGTGCCAGTCCACTCGAGAGCTCTCAAAAAATTTTTGAGACATCTCAAAAATTGCTTCAAGGCTATCTTGAGGAATTTTTTGCACCAATCAAGAAGATTTGATTTTTATTTGATTTCCACTTTATGTCTTCCTTATTTTGGTCAAAGAGCTCTCTTTTTTCTGATTTTTGAAAGCTTAAGAAAAATCTTTTCTTTAAGAATCTTGACTTGATGAATTTTTGTAGATCTTTTCTTGAAATGATTCTTTAATTTAAATATCTGAAAAGATCTACATCCACTCATGAAATACATGATTAAATGCTCAAATACTCAAAGTTTGGTAATCATCAAAATTAATCATGGGATCAATAATCTCTCTCTTTTTGATGATGACAAAAACTTTGAGTATATGCATAACATAAAATTTAATATATTTTAATAAATTGACTAGTATAAATCATGAAGTAATGATATATACAATTATAAATACATACTTCATAAAAGCTGATACCAAAACTTTTTTAACTTAAATTTGAATGTTTCAAGCAATATCATGAAATGTATAGGCTTAAGCACATTTAAATAGCATACGCTCACATAGCATATACTCAACAAATCTTCTCCCTTTTTTTGACAAAATTAAAAAGCACATGGGAACAAACAAGTAAAATCATCAAAATCAATATCAAAGTTTTAAATTGAGAGATATATCAAATTTATGAAGTCAAATTGAAGAAATTATCTCCTCTTTTAAAATAAAATAACTTTCTCTTCAAAAACTTAGCTTGAGTTCAAATAATAAAGGCTCTCCCCTTTGTAAATGAATATGATCTTTTTTTAATCTGATTTTCAGATATACACTTTTAAGCTTTAAATAGAATAGAGCTTTTTAAAGGATTTAATTATAAAATCAAGCATAGTATATGCTTTAATATTCAAGCTTTCTTTTCTTAAAAAATTTCAGTCAATTAAGTTCGTAAAAGATATGTATCGAGAATGTATCAAGCAAAGTAAAATAAATAGAATCAAAGCAAAAGATAGTTATATTTTTAAATTCAATGCTTTAAGTAGAAATTACTTCAATACAAATAATTCATAAGAATTTTGCAATGCATATCAGAAATTTAGTATCAAATTTAAATTTTTAAATGAGTTTCAAGATTAAGTTTAAAAATTTATTTCTTGGAGTAAAAATATATTTTTAAATTTAATTTAACTTCAACTAATTATCCAAAAATAAGATAGAGCAATCAAATCATGTAAATTAAATTGGATAATAGCATGAAAGCTTCATTTATGAAGATTATAAAGTAATATATTAAGAATTTAAGATCAAAATTTATTTATCTCAATGTAAATTAGTCAAAATTTTTAATCAAATCAAGTTAGAAAATATCTCTCTCCCTATTTTTCCTACTTATAGCAAGATTAATTTACTTTTCAATATTCTCTCCCTCTTTATTTCAAATCAAGTAAATTTAACACGAATTTACCCACTAAATTAAGATTTTTTTAAAAAATTTGAAAGATATTTTCAATTTCAAAGTTATTTTTAATTAAATGATTATTTTTTCTTTAATAATTTCTCCTCCTTACTTTAGCAAATAAAACTATTTTAAAATTAAACAAAATTCAAGAGGATAAGCATCAATTGAGTGAACTAAGCATTAATGATTCCAAATATCGATCAAACATAGCATTCACTCAAGAAGACACTAATTTTTTTTTAAAATTTATTTTTGATTAAATTCAAATAAGAACAAATATTGAGATGATAAAAAAAACTATAACATGAACATCTGTCAAAAAGATTTTCTATTTAAATTTAGATCCTCCTTATCATAAGAAATATCACTCAATTAAGTTTAGAAAATGTATAAAATTCTTTAAATTTATCTTAAATAGTATTACATCAAGAGTATATCAATCTAAAATAAATTTGAGATATCATATTCAATTCTTTTGCCCAAAAATAATATAATAAAATGCAAGGCAAAAATGATACCAATGATACCAAGAGTAAAAATTTTCTTAGGAAGAAACTTCTTGATACCAATTAAACTAAAATTTAGACCGAATCATGATTTTCTTAATAGTTCAATACCATTTAAAGATTAATTTATAAATTTAGCTTGATACCAATAATTTTAGTTTTAAATTGATAAAGATGAATTAATTCAAATTAAATAGTTTTAAGGATTTTGAATAATAAATCAATTTGAATTGACATCAATAAATCAATCAAGATAAATCATAAAGAAATTTTCAGTAATTCTTCAAAAAGATCAACTCTTCCTTTTCTTATGAAACATCAAGCAATTATAGGTTCAGAAAAGATATATATTTTTGAATTTATCTTAAATGATATTATATCAAATGATATAGCAGTGCAAAATTAGATTTGAAATAAAAATATTTTTCTCTTTTTTGCTAAAAGATAAATCAATCAAATACATGGCAAATAGCAAACTGTTTGATACTAAGTACTTAAAACTGAAGTCCTCTTTAAAAATTAGTTTTAAAGATAAATGAAAACTTTCTTGAAACATCTTGTTAGATATCAACTTTAAAAGATTCAAGAAGATCATTTTTCAAATTCAATTTTCAATATCAATCAATTGAAACAAAATAAGAATGTTCATCGATAAATTCTCTTTTAAGATAAGAAAGGATAATCAAATCAATAATCTAGAAAGATATTCAAATCAATTTGAAAAATCAAAAATTAATCAATTAGGGGGATTCCGATAATCAAATAGGATAAGATCAAATCAAGAAAAAAACTAGATAAAGACTCTATGAGTTCAATTCAACTAGGAAGTTTTAAAATTCTTAGGGGTTAATCTAAGATGCAATTCAAATTAATACTTCAAGTATTTGATCTTGTATTAATTGAATGTCTTATTTTCAAGTACTTAAGTCGTATAATTTTTTTAAAAAAATTTAATAGTTAAGTATCTTATGGGGGAATGTCAAAATTTATTTAATTTGTAAGTTTAGCATCCAAATAGTTTCATGAACAATTAAGCTCATAACAATTTAGGTTTCTCAAATAATTAAAGATCAATATAGCATGATATAAAGGATTGAACAAGCATGTTGAATTAAAATAAAATAATGAGCTTAAAATAAATAATCAATATGATATACAATCAATACATTAAACTTTCAAATCATGGAGTATGATCATTATAAGTAATGATAAATCATCATAATCAATCAAACAAAGTATATTTAGCAAATAATGATCATTATAATTATGTTAATTAATAATCAAAATATATTTAGCAAATAATGATGGCATGATGTGAAAAAAAGTTTAAATTTTACCAAATATTATCATCCATCCAATTTTATTCCCATGGCATCCATCAATAAGAATTTTTCTTCTTTAGTCTTATTGGATTCTTGGTGTACCTGCAAACTCATTTACTAGATTTTGGTACCCTAGCCACCTTGGTCTATTGAGGTTAGAGCATATGGTTTCTTTTGGAACCCATATTTATTTAATCAAAGTATGATCAATTCTTTTAGTATTACATTCAAAAATTTTGTGGCCAACTTTGTTGCATTTAAAACAAACTATAGAGTGATTTTCAGAATAAACTTTTGTAAACATATTCTTAACAAGTTTCTATTTTCTTAAGGAGTTATATCCAATTTTAGCTTTATTGAAAATAGCTTTTTTATTGTTCAATATTGCTTGAAGCTTTTGTGATCCGATTGTAAACTTATTGAACATAGACTTTAATATTTTATTTTTTTTTTAATTTAGCATTTTCTTCCAAAAGAGAATTTTCAAATTTTGGAAGTTTTTCTTTTTCTTCAATGTAAAGCTTTGATTTTTTGAATTCTTCTTTCAACTTAATATTTTCTTCAACTAAAGATTTTTTAAATTTGAATAGAATATCATTTTCTTTAGCTAAAGAATTCATTTTTTTTAAAATATCTTCTTTTTTATTTAATAATTTATTCTTTTCATCAGTTAAAAGAAGATTAGACTTTTTGAGTTCTTTGAGACTTAGTTTTTTAAATTCATCTATTAAATCATTGAAGGCTTCAAACAATTCATCAAATGTAAATTCAAAGAAATTTTCTATGTTTACCTTATTATTGAGAGCCATGAAGCAAGGATTTGTAATACCTTCTTTCTCTTTCTCATTTTTCTTTTCTTTGCTATGCTTTTCCTTGATCAATGCCTTCTTTTTCTTTTGTTTCTTCTTCTTTTTTTTTTTTCATCCTTATGAGCTATGGGGCATAAGTTGAGGTGAGCTTTCATTTCTTCTTGGGAGCTTGACGTTTCTTCTTGATCAGCTTCCTCAAAAATAGTTTCTAATTTTTTTCATATCTATTTTACTGAAATACATGAAGAAATTATATTAAACTCATTAATATCCAAGGAGCAATAAAATATATTCATGGCCTTAGCTTTAAGTTGGGCCATTTTTTTATCATGCTCTTTCAATGCATTGGTCATGTGTGAGCCATCTATTATAATCTTCCATAATTTATAATCATGTGCTTGTATGAAGATTTTCATCATAATTTTTTAATAGATATAATTATAACCATTAAAAAATGGAGGTCTATCTATAGAATATCCTTCATTAAATAAGGATGCCATTTGGATTGCCATTGATTTTTTGCCCTAGATGGTTAGGTCAATAATCAATAACAGAGCACCTACTCTGATACCAATTATTGTCCAGAGATAGCAACCCAAGAGGAGGGTGAATTGGGTTGTTATAAAATTTTAACTAAATTTACTTTCTAAATAAGTATGTGCTTTGATTTTAACCAAAATGGTTTGATAAAATGTATACAATATAAGCAGCAGAATTAAGATAACAAAATCAAACTATGAAAGTAAAGCAAGAATTATAAGCATGCAAAGTATGCAAAGGAAAAGAAGAAAAGACCATAATACAAATACACAAAGATTTATAGTGGTTCGGTCCAACCCATACCTACGTCCACTCTCCAAGCTTTTCTTGGAATTTTTACTATAATCTACTCTTGATTATAGTATGTTTATTTTTTAGGCTTACAAATAAACCTAGTTGGTTTTCACAGGAGCACCAACCAAAACCTAACACCATTAATTTTTCGAATTCACTAACAACCCAGTTGATTTTCGAGCTCATCAATCAAAAACTACAATATCCAATTTTGGACTTGGACGGGTCTAATTCCCAGGTTTCTTTCTCCTAAAGAAAATTATAAAGAAATTAAAATTATAAATGAAAGCTTCGGCACAGTATAAAAAATAGAGTTTAAGCTCTTTTAAATTTTAAAAAAGAAGCCGATGATGCACTCGATTGAAGCTTGGTTTTTTTTCAAATTGTGCTTGAGAGGATATGAAAGATGTTGGAGAACCTTGCTTTGCATGCTTGCTAAAATCTATGCATAACTTTTCTCTCTCTTTTTTTTCTTTAGATATTCAATGTTCCTCACCAAAACTAATAGAAATTCTCTTTAAATCCCTTTATTCTTGCTTTCCAATTGATTCTCCATCTTTAAATATCTTTAGATATGGTTGGAGTGAGAGTTCTAACCATTAGAAGCTCTGAAATAGCCATTAGGATCGAAAAATAGCTATTGCACAACTATCCATTGAAGGTTGTCCATGTAAAATGAGATCTCTCGATTTTGCATGAGATCTTTTGTCAGATTTTGAGACCTCTCGATTCTGAATTGAGACATCTCACTGAAATCGCGAGACCTCTCGCTCTTAGAGTATAAAAACTAAATTTCTATCTTTTGAGATCGAGACATCTTGAGTTCAACTTGAGACCTTTTGAAATCGTGTCAGAACTGTGTTTGGGCATGCTAGTCCACTCGAGAGCTCTCAAAAAAATTTTAAGACATCTCGAAAATTGCTTCAAGACTATTTTAAGAGATTTTTTGCACCAATCAAGAGGATTTAGTTTTTATTTGATTTTTAATTTATGTCTTTCTTATTTTGGTCAAAGAGCTCTCTTTCTTTTGATCTTTGGAAGCTTAAGAAAAATCTTTTCTTTAAGAATCTTGACTTGATGAATTTTTGTAGATTTTTTTTGAAATGATTCTTCAATTTAAATACCTGGAAAGACCTACATCCACTCATGAAATACATGGTTAAATGCTCAAACACTCAAAGTTTGGTAATCATCAAAATCAATCATAGGATCAATACTTCGTCCACTGGTGTGCCTTCGGTTCCTTCACTTAAGCAATGGCTTCAAAGCTATCACGGTATAACAGAACTAGACCATCAAGGGAGGATGCTATTCTAGGCTTTGTGATGAACTTCCTCAGCCACACTGCTTCTTTGGCAGCATCTGATGCAGCAACATACTCTGCCTCGTAAACTGAATTGACCATAGTATGCTGCTTGAAACTCTTCTAGTAGATAGCTCCACCGATAAGGATAAACACATATCCCAACATACTTTTGCTATCATCATGGTTAGACTGGAAATTAAAGTCTGTAAATTTCATAAGTTTCAAATCTGATTCACCATAAACAAGCTACTAGTCTATAGTATTTCTTAAATATTTTAGGATAGTTTTAACAACCTTCCAATTTTTATCCCTTGGATTAGACTAGTATCTACTCACTACCTCTAGTGAGTATACCACATCTGGTCATGTACATGTCATGACATACACAATAAAATTTACTGTCAAAGCATATGAAATCCTACTCACATGCTCTCTCTCTTGAGGTGCTGTCAGACAATCCTTCTTCGAGAGAAAAATTTCATGGCCTATTGGTAGATAGTCCTTCTTGAAATTCTTCATGCTGAACCACTTCAACACAGTGTCTATGTACATGGACTGGAACAACCCAAGCAATCTCTTAGATTTATCTCTATAGATCTTTATCTCTAGGATATAGGAAGCTTCTCCCAAATCTTTCATGGAGAAATATGATGAAAACCAAATCTTTATTTTCTGTAATGCAGGGACTGTTAGATATATGTGCCCTAGAAGCCAGAATTGGCTAACACTTGTAATACACTTCTAGGGGCAAAATTATAATTTTGACTAAAATCAATAAATGGGTTATTTTCTATCACATGTGTATTTAGTGTCTGTGATACATCCTTTGAGTTAATGGTAATGATAATTCATATTTTCAAGAGTTGAAAATTTAAGACATGAATAATCATTATTAACTCATAAATTGCTCCTGACCATAGGATCATCACGAGGATGGTGATTGATCCGAAAGGTTGGTGTACAATCGCTTCTCTTTAGTAGATGAGTCTTGAGTCTACGGTGTGGAGACACCGGAGCGAGAGTACAGGTACTCGTTAGAGAATGAGGGCACTGAGCATGACCACCTCGAGTAGTCATTAGGGAGTCTACCTTCTCGTCAATGACTGACTCGATGCTGCAGTAGTGTGTCTGGTTCTTTGACCTGAGGTGCATCGGCAGTTCACCTTGAGGGTGTTATAGTTTGACTACACCATTACTCGATCTCCTAGCCATATGGAACCCTGAGGTGTATGTTGGCTATAGCATGTTCATTGTAGGAACTGGATGGCATCAAGATGGAATCTATCTACCTTGGTGGTAGAGGAGCAGCCCTATGATAATCATGAGAATCAAGTCCAGAAGCCCATGGCCATGGCAGAGTGAAATAATAGAAAGAGTTTCTATTTAGATTTTCATATTGGACTCGAATCGAATGATTACATTATATGACAGAAACTAGGGTTTGACGAGTTTACCTTAACCCTAATCTGATCGGGGCTCAAGATAGAAGAACTGAATCACACAGGTAGCTGTACCAAGAGGTTTGCATTCAGCTCTGATGGGTTGCCACCATATACTGCTAGGTGTCACTGGTGGATTTTGGGAGCAATTAGAATGATTTAGATGATCGATCATTCTAGCTGTTCGAATCAGAAGAGTTCTGATCCATCGAAAGGAGTTTCGATGATGTCGATGATAGAGATCATGATATATCCCATTACCATATAGAACTGAACCTAACTGGGTCACACAAATAAGGGTTTAAATCTGGTGATCATCAATTGAACTGATTTAGTTCAATTGATCTGAATGAGATTCAATTAGGTTCAAGAAAATCGTGCTAGCACTCGATTGAACCTAACGTTCTTCTTTTGCTATCATAAATAAGTTGTCCTATCTAAGCCAAAGGAGTTTGTGCTCAATCAGAGGCCTTCATATGGTCTGACTGGAGGTTGTCCAAGTCAGAATAGGTTGTCTTATTTTGTAAGACATTACCTGCCATTTTTGGTCACCTGCCATTTCTTATTCTTTGACTTTGGTCAAAAGTCTACCTTTGACTGGTCAAACATTGACCATTGACACTTTGACTTTTGACCACATGTCATGCACCTATTGGAGAGCTGGTGGGGGCCTGTCCCCCTGCCAGAACCTGACAAGGAGGAGGGCGCACGCCACCCTAGGCGTGTGCCCAAGTTGGAGGCGCCTAGGAGTCCTTGTTGGACAAGGACTCCACCTCCCTTTTGGATTCCAATTAGAGTTCTTCTAAGAATCCAGTTTGACTGATCTTAGGCCCCCTCTAAGGAGGAATCCAGGAGGACTCTATTTCCACCAATCAGATTTAGATCTAATTTCACAAGGGTTGTGATTGGTTGGGAAGAAGAGGAGTTGGATCACAGTTAGTCTATAAATAAGACCCTGTGCCCAACTCAGATTGTAACATGATATGATTGAGAATCATAATTCCCCATGCCCAAGGCTGCCTCTCCCCTCTTCCTCCATGCCAAACCTCCTTCTCCTTCTCCTCTCCACGTCCAAAAGGGTTTTGGACTTTGGTTGGTGTGATCCAGATCAAAGAAAGGCGATCAAAAGCAAGAAGGCTGCGCTGCTGCAAAGGACGACTGCTGATCTTCAAAAGAAGTTTTGAAGATCCTCCAGATCAGATCCAGATCTAATTTTTGGAGATGTGATAGAGAAGAAGAAATCTCCAGATCCAGCCCGAGTGGATACTGGTAGAGGCCAGGTGCTTGCATGGCTAGATCCAGAACCTTCCGCTGCATACAGGATCATCAACAGGATAATAGGATTACCCAAATCAGATAAATTAAATTTGATTTAATTTATCCTTATTTATTTTATTTATTAAAATAATAAGAATCAGATCTGAAACATCCCAGATCTAATACAGATCAAAGAAAATTTTTTTTTGAAATATATCTCTTGATCTGATCAGATCTGAACGAACTTGGATCGGAAAATCAGGATTTCCCTTCAGGGATGTCATTCTCAATTAAAAGATTGTCATCCACAATAATACAAGAAATATAACTGCTGGACCATTAGCCCACTTGTATATGCAGGGCTCTTCTTCGTTCTTAATGAAACCATATATTTTAATCATCCTATCAAAATGTATGTTCTAAGTTCGAGATGCCTGCTTCAGTCTATAAATGGACTTTTGAAGTTTGCACACCTTAGACTAATCTATGGATGTGAACCCTTTCAGTTGTATCATATACACCTCCTTATCCAGCTCTCCACTAAAGAAAGCTATTTTCACATCCATCTATCAGATTTCATAGTCCAGATGGGCAGCTATTGCAAGCATAATCGAATGAACTTGAGTATTATCATAGGAGAAAACATCTTGTCATAGTCTATACCATAACATTGATGATATCCCTTGGCAACCAGATGGGCCTTATAGGTCTCTACTTCCTGTCTGCACCCCTCTTTTTTTTGAAGATCCACTTATACCCAATGGATTTTATCCTTTCCGATGGATCAACCAATGTCTATACATCGTTGATCTTTATGGACTCCATTTCAGATTTCATGGCCTCGAGCCATTTCTTAAAGTCGGATCTCTGCATTGCATTCATGTAGATGATCGGATCCTCATCATTTTCATCAAGTTCGACAGGATCACCATTCCAGATCAAGAAACTATAGTATCTGTCTGACTAACATGATACTCTACCAGACTACCTTAAGGATGCAGGTACAATGGTCTTCGAATTTGATCTAATCAAATATGGTTCAAGTTCAGCTACTTGTGTTGGTATTTTTACCTGCCAAACTTCCTCAAGTTTAATCTTAGAGGCATTAGTTCCTTCACTAAGAAACTTCTTTTCTAAAAAAATTATCTTAAGACTGACAAACATCTTTTGCTTATCAACGAGATAGAAATAATATTCTTTGATCTCTTTTGGATATCCTATAAAATTATACTTATCAGACCTAGATCCAAGCTTGTCCATCATTAATTATTTGACATAAGCCAGACACCCAAATGCGAGAGTACTAGTTTACACCCTATTTATATCTCGTATGACATTTTAGCTAAAGATTTACTCAGAACCTTATTTAGAATGTAACAAGCCGACTTGAGTGCATATCTCCAAAAGGAGATCGATAGACCGGCAAACCCCATCATGGATCGAATCATGTCCAATAGGATCCAATTCCTCTATTCAGACACACCATTATATTGTGGTGTTCTAGGAGGAGTCCATTGGAAGAGAAATTCATTCTTTCCTAGATATGTCTAAAATTCATTGAAAAGGTACTCATCCATTCGGTTAGATCGAAGAGTTTTAATACACTTTCTAGTTTACTTTTCTACCTCATTATGGAATAGTTTGAATATTTCAAAAGATTTTAACTTGTATTTCATCAAGTAGACATACCCATACCTAGATAGGTCGTTAGTGAAAGTTATGAAGTAGAAATATCCACCTCTTGCGCTTGAGCTCATGGATCCACATTCATTAGTATGTACTAAATCCAAGAGTTCACTTGCTCATTCACCTTTTTCAATAAAAGATGACTTGGTAATCTTACTATGAAGACAAGACTCACAGGTCAGAAGTGATTCAGAATCATCGACTTCAAGCATTTCCTCTTGAGTCAACATGTTTATTCTATTCTTGTTAATATAATCTAGCATATAGTGCCAAAGGTAGACTTCAGACACATCATTTACTCAAGGATATTTACCGAAGGACTAAATCATATTAATAGGCTATGATACAATATAAATACTATTATTCAATTATTTAATAAAAATCATAACACCATTCAAAATCATATTACAAATTTTTTTTTGGTTGAAAATTCATAACTATTTCTAGCTAGAAGGCCTACAGAGATAATATTCAACAAAAAGTTTGGATAATAGTGACATTCATAAAGAATAATAATATGAGAATTGATTATAAGATTCATGATTCCTAAAGCTAGAACTGGAACTTGTCTTCAATCTCCAACATTCAGGAACCTCTTGCCTTCATCAAATCTTCTACTGACCTGCAAACCCTGTATCCAATTATAAATATGATAAGAACTTTCGGTATCTAATACCCAAGTAGTAGTATCATATATTAAGAAGTTGCAAGGTGTTATCATATAATTATCTTATCCAGCAACTGCTTGCTTCTTCCTCGACTTGCTCGGGTCTAGGAAGGGAATGCACTGAGAATAATTTCTCTTTCAGTGCTCCAATTTCTTATAAAAGAAGCACTCTACCTAGCTCTGATCGGGCTTGGACTTCTTGGTCTGATCCTATGTAGACATCCCAACATGTGACCGCACCTTCTTATTCTTCTTCTTTTTGTTCTTCCATCCTTTCTTAAAGGGTCGACAATCAAAAGAAGACCCTCCCACTACATTCACCGACTCCTTATGGAGCCGATGATCCTTTTCAAAATTCTACAGTAACCCCAGTAAATCATGGTAGTTGACTGCATGCTTTATCATTCTGAAATGAGTAAGGAAGGAGAGGAAGGACTTGAGCAAAGAGTTTAGAATTGCATCTTTTTCAAGCTGCTCATGCAAGAAAAAGTTGAGTTAACTCAGGCACTCAATCATCTCGATCATGTATAGTACATGATCGATGACTAACACCCCATCCTTCATTTAAGTGTTGAAAATGGCATAACTAGTCTTGTGCCTCTCAATGTCGTCAAACGTGCCAAAAAACTCATTCAATATTTGAAGCATGTCCTGTGGCTAGGCATTTTCAAATTTGCAACTAAACTCATCGCTCATTACTGCCAATATAATGCACCGAACAATGGTGCGATCATTGAGCCACTTCTGATAAGCATCTCGGACCATACCTCTAGCATTCGAAGCTGGCCCTCGGATGTCGAATCTATCAAAATATACAAAATTCATTCATGCTCAAGGATGATTTTCAACTTTCGATACCAGCTATCGAAGTTGGGTTTCATTAGTTTATCATTGTTTAACAATGACCAGAGCGATAGGGTAGTGGCCATAGCTACACAAAAAAGAAAAACCATAATCTAATTAGTATATGAATTATTTAAATCTAAAGACTTAAACTTTAGTCTAAAGATTCTCCTACTATTTTATATGAACTGGTAGCCTCTACCTCCAATTTAAGGAATTACTTTAATTTCTTAGTGGATACTAAAATCTACATAGACTACACATAAGCCTAACTTTGTCCAGTCAACCCATGTACATCTATGAATAGATTCTTAACCAATTATTTCTCTAAATAACTTCTAGTAATTAATTTTGCCCCAAAAGCCTAATTAGTAGGCTTTGGCCTCCACTGAAAAGGTCCGATTAGGTCCAATCATTAACATGATCATATGTGATGCATCTAACCGACAAATGATCAGAACTGACTTTGGTTGGCCAACCTAACCATCATTAGAGAGATACAACCAAATCATCATATTATGAATGATAATTTTATTAGTCAATAAGCAATAGGCCTTTGGGTCTCTAATAATTATTAAACTAACGGATCCATTATCACTCAACTTAATAGGATTTGATTAACTCATTTTAAGAAGAGAAGATTAACCAGCCAATTTCGATCCTTCCACTAACTTCACCAAGTCAGATCAAAATGGACCTAATGCAGAAGCCAATTTTAGGAGCATCTAAATCAGTCATACTAATTTACCTAATTGACATGGGTGAACTCAAATCACCAAGTGATCTAATTAAAATCTAATTCATCAGGTTAGCCAGGTAAGTGAGATCAGTGGAAGGCATATGCCATTAACTCATCAAAGATCGAATCAGTGCTAGTAGCTCTCAATTAAAAATTACTGATCTAGACTGCCAAACTTATCTTAGACACTAACCGATCATTAGTTTCAATTTGATCAACCTAGTAATTCTAGGTTCAACCATGTAGCCATGAATCAAGTCTATTTGGTTCTCGTTAAAAACATGAACTTGACCAACTACAACTATTATAATTAAGTCTAAAGAGTTCTTGACCTAATCTAAATCAATATTTGGTTAGATTTGATCAATTCCTCTAATTTAGTCCATTCTTTAAACTAATCTTAGATCTAATCCAATTAATAGATCTAATTTATCTAATCCAATAACCCAAATTTTATGCTTATGACTTAGGATCTTTAATTCAAAATTCTAGACCTTAATTCACAATCCTTAATTTTTAATTAAGTTTTGGGCTGATGGATTGGGGTTCAGCATTTCAAAAATAATTTTTAAATTTTGAAAGATTTATTACAATCTAATACTGTCCACTAAATGTGTCGACTCATTTCAAAAAATGGGTCGGCTCATTTCATTAATAGCTACTAGTTGTAGGTTTATGTACACTACATAAAATAAAATCATGAATCTAAATTTAGATCTAATCTAATACATTCATGATAAAACATAAATTAAAATAATTTTAAAAATTCTTTCACCATTTATCTTCATGAATGAGTTCACGGTGGCATCCCTATCGCCATAAGAGATTCCCATCGAATGGAAGGAGATGGCCTTTAAACCATACTTATCTCTTATGACCGGATGGCTTGCTAGCTCATTCAAGCTCTATTACTAAGCTACTTGAATATAGAACATATCTAATATACTACTTTTAGATTTTAAAAGCATATACATCACATTAAACAACCTATGGCTCTGATACCACTAATGGTAACAGTGCAGGAATTCTAGCTCTACTTTCTAAACTTTTTTGAAAAATCATACAACAAAAATTTAAAATTAATCTAATTAATTTTTATGAGCTATTGATTAGATCAATCAAATCCTATAACAAAGATTGAAATGCGATATATATGCATAGAAAAATCCAAAAAAGAAATCAGCATGCAATAAATCATATTTACTATTACTATCTACTTGTGTTCAGAACACAATACCTTGCACGAGTAGTCAATCACCGCAACTAAAACACTGCTGGAGAGGTCCTCTCATTGTGATGCAGCTGCATAGATCATCTGACCTCCATGGATCGTCCACACGAGGTCCTGATCCCGATCGACTCCTCTCAAGTGCTAGCTCGATATCGAAAACTTCAATGGCTAATGTTGATCGAACCGCTTTGATCTACCTCTATAAATTTTTTGAATGCTTTGGAAGACCAACATAGATAGAGGAGAGGTAGAAGAGGCTAACCTAAAAATTTTGTGAATTTATGATGCTCAGAACTCATAAAATCACTCCCTAAACCCTAGATCAAAACCCTAGGATAGCACTCACCCAAACCCTGTGCCTCTCACTTTCTTTGGACTTTTCTTCTCTCAAAAATTTGACTTTTCTCTCTCACATAGAAGGGGCTCATGCATGGCTTTCTCTCTTCTGGATGTATGCATGCCCTAGGAAAAATCCTTTTTTAAAGTGCGCCATTCTGCATCCAGAACGTATGGGTGGTTGCCCATTCAAATTCAAACTCCATTTGAATTTGAATGGCAACTAACCAAAGCTTATCTGCCAACGACGTGATAAGCCAAGGCGTGCTCCCTCTCAGCATGAAAAAAGTTTTGCAAGAAATAATTTCTTATAGAAAATAGAGTAGGCACAAGTCATGGTGGTGCTAAGGAGAAGACTAGTCAAACTAGTCTTAAAACAACCTTATCCAATTGAACCAGGTCCAAACCAATTTGGTTAGGCTCAATTAGACTAGATTAAATCCAACGTATTTAGGCTTGATTAGATTTAATTAAATTTTAATCAAATTAAAAATTAATCAAGCCCATCTCCTGATCAAATCAAGGAACAAACCTCCTCGATAATTAGGTCATCACATAACCTAATCCGATCCAACCCAACTGAATCCAATTTAATTGGACTTGATCCAAAACTCATCACTCAATCAAATTGAGTTAATTAGTAATCAAATTACTAATTAAACCTCTCACAAACATAGAGTCCAAATCCAGTGGATTTTCTGGCAATAAAGTTTCATCCATATGAAACTCTTGATCGAAGAGTCCCAAACCAGTGGGACTCTTGACCCCAGTATCCTAAATGAGTGAAACTCATTATCATAGAGTTTCAAACCAATAGAACTCTTGATCGCAGAGTTTTAGACAAGTCAAACTCAAAATTTAGAGTCCTAGTCCAATGGACTCTTGACCATAGAGTCACAGTCCAGTAGGACTCTTCATCAACCATCAGATTAGGTAGGAATCTCTAATGTATATGACCCAATAGGTTTGAACCTAAGCTGGTAGCACAGGAGCCACTTTTTGTACTAATCGATGTGACCATCTAGCAATGGTACCCGATGTCCGGATAGGTCGAATAGTCGCAATCGTAACATTCAGAACCTACTCAAATATGGTTACCGTATAATTCATCCCTTTGATCTCTATGTTTAGGATGTCTTAGAGTTTAAACTATCAATCCTAAAAAGTACATCCATATCGTATTTCAATACAATCAGTTCTGTGACTCCTCACAAGGACTATCCTAGCCAAAGCTTTGCTAAATTGAAACATAATTCAACATAACTTCTGAAACCAGGAGTGGTCAATCCTATCTTGATACATGCACTGACTTCTCAAGTATTTGATTATACCCAGAAATCTTTCTCAAGTATCTTGATACATGCACCGACTTCTCAAATAGTTCGGCACCAAAGCATAGTGAATTACTTGGAAGTCACCATGGTGATCTCAGATCAGAAGGATACTTATATCCATATCCCATCGAAGCAAATCTTGACAATAGAAAGCTTTGGAGTTGATCATGTTCAGTGCAGATATATCCCTATATCTCACCTGCAAGCCATATCAGTGTCTTACACTCTTTGGTTAAGAGGACAACCAACTTGTATGGCACACAATAACCTACACTCGATAAACGTTGTCATCTTTAGTAACAACGTATTATTTGATCGCTAATAGATTTAAGGACTAAACAATAATCATTCTTTATCGATTCTAAATACTTCCGAGGACTTCATCACAACATAAGAGTTCATTAGAAGATGAAAAAAATTTATGATAAACATGCCAAAATAATATTTATTCAATTATAATTCATATACAAATACAAAAATAGCTCAACCATCAATAGACTAATGATTGACTTTGGGATACTATTCCCAATAATCAAGCCCTGGCGCATCATTGTTATACAATTGCCTTGTAAGGTGGTAAACAATCTGAGGTCTGCTCAATAGATGGCCTTGATGTTCGGGATGATTTAGCTGAAGAGCAAAGAGAACCTATTTATGATCTAGTTATGATCTCCTTGAAAGATGAAAATGAAGACCATATGGTTTAGATTGGTTCAAATTTAGCTGAAGAAGTTAGAGGGTAGCTTATTAAATTTTTATAAAAGAATGCAAATATTTTTACTTGGGCGCTCACATACATGTTAGGGATAGATGCAGAGCTGATGGAATACCATTTGAATGTGGACCATGCGCATCAGCCTGTAAAATAGAAGAAGTAGAGTTTCACACCAGAGTGTCAAAAGACAATCATGGATGAGGTAGACAAGCTACTTAAAGTCAAATTCATCCGAAAGATATCTTACCTAGGCTAGATTGCAAATGTTGTTCTTGTTAAAAAAAGCAAATGGAAAATAGTAAATGTGCATAGATATCATTGATTTAAATAAGATCTGTCTAAAGGATAGCTATCCTCAATCTTGAATTGATTAATTGGTGAATGCAACCTCAAGTCATGAGCTTCTCACCTTCATGGATGTCTTTTCTAGTTATAACCAATTTTGGATGGGACCAAAAGATGAGGAGAAGATCGTCTTTATTACTGATCATGGTCTTTATTGTTACAGAATCATGCCATTTCGACTAAAAAATGTAAGTGTAATCCATCAGTGCTTGGTGAACAAAATCTTTAAAGAACAGATCGACCATAATATGAAAATTTATGTGAATGATATGCTTGTTAAAAGTCGATCTTCGAGAAATCATATTATCAACTTGGAGAAAGTATTCAACACTCTCCAAAGATACAAAATAAAGCTGAACCCAATAAAATATGCTTTTGGAGTAACCTCAAAAAAGTTTTTAGGATTCATGATGTCAAGACGCAGTATAGAGGCAAATCTGGAGAAGATCCAAGCCATTCAAGAAATGGCCACTCCCAAAATAATAAAAGAAGTCCAGCGCTTGATGGAAAAAATTATGGTTTTGAATCATTTTATTTCAAGATCGATGAAACATTGTATGCCTTTCTTCCAAGTGCTCAAATAACCAAAAAATTTTTGGTGGATTTTGAATTATCAGCAAGCCTTTGAAGAACTGAAAAGCTACTCAGCTCGCCTCCCCTCCTTGCCAAACTTGAATCTAATGAAGAATTGTTCTTGTATTTGACTGTATCACCTGTGGCCATTGGAGTTATCTTAATCAAAGAGGAGAATAAAATTCAAAAGCCAATCTACTATATAAGTTGGATCCTGAGAGATGCTGAAACAAGATATACTAAATTAGAAAAGCTAATCTATGCTTTATTAATTACAGCTAGAAATCTCCGACCTTATTTTCAAGGGCATATAGTAATAATTCTCATAGATCAACCCATAAAAGCGGTCCTTCACTCGCCTATCACCTCTGGAAGAACTGCAAAATAGGCAATCAAACTCTAAGAAATTGATATAAAGTTCCAACCTCAGCCATCTATTAAAGCTTAAATACTGGCTAATTTTATGGTCAAATATACTATTCCAGATCCAGCTAAGCTTGAGCAATAGGAAGCTAGTACTTCTAATCTCCAGCCAAACTTCTCTAAAGAGAAGGCTAACTTTCCTAAAAATTTTTGGGTCTTATATGTTAATAGCTCATCCAATGCTTCTGGCGCAGGCACGAGCTTAATTCTTATCAGTTCAGAAAAGATTATTATTGAATATGCACTGCACTTTGAATTTCTAATAATAAATAATGGAGCAAAATATGAAGCTTTGATAGTATGACTGAAAATAGCAAAAGAATTAGGGATAGATCATCTAAAAATCTACAATGATTCATAATTGATGGTAGGACATGTTAATGGCAGCTATGAAGCTCAGAAGAAAAATATGAGAAATATCTAGATAAGATGAAGAGCTTAACCTCGATCTTTAATAGCTTCAATATTCAGCAAATTCTAAGAGCAAAAAATTTTAGAGCAGACTTTCTGTCAAAATTAGCCACTTTGGCTCCGAACGACTTGTCCAAAGAAGTTTTTTTTGAAGTTCTTTAGCAATCAAGTTCGGAGGAACCTCAGACAATAATGCAAGTGGATCATGAACCTAGCTAGATTGATCTACTAAATTTGTACCTTAAAGATGGTGTTCTTCCTAGAGAGCTAAAAGAAGCTCGAAAGTTGAGGAACCAGGTCTCTTGCTACATATTGTGTGAAAATAAGTTGTATAAAAGATCTTATTTCTTGCAGCTCCTTAAGTGCCTTCGACCATCTAAAATTAATTATGCCCGAAGGAAAGTTTATGAAGGAGTATGTGAAAATCATCTTAGAATAAGGTCATTATCTTATAAGTTACTTTGATAAGGGTATTACTGGTCGACCATGCATGAGGATGCAATCAATTATGTTAAAAGATGTGATCGATATCAAAGAAATGCCAATATTCAGCGGCAACCAGCATCCTTACTTACATGTTTGAGTGCCTCTTGGCCATTTGCATAATGGAGATTAATGGATATACTCGGACCATTTTCTATGGCATCCGGATAGCAAAAATTTTCCTTAGTGGTAGTGGACTACTTCACCAAGTGGGTTGAGGTCAAATCTTTGGTAAAGATTACTAAAGCTAAAATACAAGATTTTGTTTGAAAATTCATTATATATAGATTTGATCTATCTCAAACATTGATCATTGACAATGAACGTCAATTCACAAGAGTAAATTTTATCGAATTCTATGAAAATTTAAATATTTTTCATTATTTGACTTCTGTGGTACATCCTTAGATGAATGGTGAAGCCAAAGTAACCAATCGAATTTTGTTGCAAGGGATAAAAGTGAGACTTGAGCGAGCAAAAGAGATATGGATAGACAAATTTTACCATGTACTTTGGACATATAGAACTACCCAAAGACTGCCAACTGGAGAAATTTCATTTGCTCTAGCATTTGGAACTGAAGCAGTTATCTCGATTGAACTCAAAATTCCTTCAACTCAAGTTGAAAGCTTCAATGAGCAAAGTAATTCCCAGGATCTCAGGGCAAATCTTGATATATTAGAGGAGAAATAGGAAAAGATTCAAGTTTGGATGGCGGCCTATAAGCAGAAGATAGCCCGATACTATAATTCTAAAGTCAAGAGTAAAACATTCAGGATCAGAGACTTGGGGCTATGTTGAGCAAAAGTATTAGAACTATAGAATCAAGACAAACTTATCTCAAATTGAGAAGGTCCTTATGAAGTTGAGGAGATTGTTCGACCAGGGACTTACCACATAAAGAAACTTAAAGAAGCTATATTATCCTGACCTTAGAATTATGAAAATCTATGAATGTAGTATCGATAACTATATTTCAACAAAAAGTTTTTTATTTTAACACTCTCATCTTTTGTGTGTTTCAATTATAGCAGGAAGTGACCAAGCCAAACTTTATTTTGAAGTAAAATTGAAGGCCTCTGGTTGTTAAATAGGAGCTTAACCTCATCTTAACGTGGGTGAAAACTCTTACGAGAGATATGAAGGCCTCCAGTTCTTAAACAGAAGGTTAACCTTGTCTTAATAGGGATGAAGACCTTTAATCCTTAAATAAGAGGATAACCTCATCTTAATGAGGGTGGAGATCCTTACGAAGGATATAAAGGCCTTCGGTTCTTAAACAAGAGGTTAACCTCCTCTTAATGAGGGTGAAGGCATCCGATTCTTAAACAAAAGGTTAACCTTATATTAACGAGGATGAAGACCCTTATGAGGAATATGAAGGCCTCTAATTCTTAAATAAGAGGTTAACCTCATCTTAACGAGGATGAAAGTCTCTGATTCTTAAATAGAAGAGTAACCTTATCTTAACGAGAGTGAAGGCCTTCGATTCTTAAATATAAGGTTAACCTCGTCTTAACGAGGATGAAGATCCATACGAGGGATATGAAAGCCTCTGATTCTTAAATAGGAGGTTAACCTCATCTTAACGGAGGTGAAGGCCTCTGATTCTTAAACGGAAGGTTAACCTCATTTTAATAAGGATGAAGATCCTTACGAGAGATATGAATGCCTCTGATTCTTAAATAGGAGGTTAACTTCATCTTAACGAGAGTGAAGGCCTCTAATTTTTAAATAAGAGATTAATCTTATCTTAATGAGAAAATCAGCATGAGCCTACGATCTCTGATTGAAAGTCCAATGTAGGAAATCAGCACAATATGCTAGTACTGTGCTGATTCTTCTTCAACGATCTATCCGATAATTTCTTCTTCAAAATTTGGACTCTCCAAAATATGAGAAGAAAGATGAGAGTTTACTGATCTGAGACTCTCTCAAAAAAAAGAGGAGGAGAGATTGAAAATAAAATAGCCCTAGAAGAAGAACCTCTTCTTCTTCTCTTTTCTCTCACCTAGATACCTAGTTTGATGCTTGTGGAACCCCCACGCCCAAGGACCCTCTTTCTCTGATTTTTGCACACCCCAAATCTCCCTCAAAGTTCTATATTTTATAAAAAAATTAGATCAAAATTCATCCAATAAATAAAAAAAAAAGAGTCCAGGTTAGGTCAAAATCCTAGACTAGGAATATCCAAACATGGATAGTTGTTGGGACGCCTAACTCTTGGGTGCCTCCTCCATAATTATTGGCATGGATCAGTAAGGAAGGGTGCACAAAAAAGAAGATTATTTTCATGGAATAAGAGAAGAATTAATTAAAAGAGGGGGCGACACTCAAGGAAAGGTGTTTTGGTCAACGAGGATTCTATCTCATAGAATCCTAAGTAAAACTAACTCCCCTTTTGACTTGGTCTTCCAATAAATTGCCTTATGAGAAAAGAAGGAGAGAAAGAGGACATGAGAAGCCATGGGCGTGGAGAATTTTTACATAAGAAATAAAACAAAAAGGGCATGGGGCATGAGGATTAAGAAATAAAATAAAAAGAGCATGGGGCATGAGAATTAAGTGGCGCAAGTGATAGGGAGTCCTAGTCACACTAGGACTCCTATTTTGACTTGGTCAAACAAGATCTTTTAATCAAATAAAATTAAGATTAAACCAACTCAATTAAATAAAGCCCTATCCTATTTAAGAACTTAATTAAATTAGATTTAATTCTAATTTATTTTTTAATCAAATTAGAAAATTGGGTTAATTTGAGTCCTAGTTAGACTAGGACTAGTTGTTCCTTGCACTTGGCTTATCCAATAAATCAATAGAACTTGATCCAATCAAACCCAAACCAAATATAATTAAATTATATTTAATTAGACTTAATCTCACCTTCTGTTAATAAATTAAGCAATTAGCAATCGAATTGCTAATCGATCCTCTTGCAATACTTGTACTAGGTTAAACACCAATCGTATTGATTGTTTAATCCTAAAATGATTCTAAATCACTGATCAACCATCCGATCGGAATATGAACTCTAATGTGTGTGATCTCATAGATTCGAACCTAAGCTAGTAGTATAGGAATAAATTTTTCTACCAATCAAAGTGACCATCTAGCAATGATACCCGATGGTCTAATAGGTCAAAAGATGTAGAACACCATCCTTAGAACCCATGCGAATATAGTTTCCATATAATTCATCCCCTTGACCATAATACCCATAGGACATCTCAGAGTTCAACTGTTAACTCTGATCAAGTTGTCCATATTGTATTTTAAAATATCAAATCCATCTGATGGATTACCTCGGCCAAGATTTTGCTATATTGAAATACAGTGATACATTCTTCTCCAACTCTTAGAATGGTCAATTCCATCTTGATCACACTCCGACTTCACAAGTACTTAACTGTGCCTAGAAGTCTTTCATCGCTGAATTAGAAATTCAGTTAGTCTGATGCCAAAGCATAGTGAGTTGCTTGCAAGTCACTGAGGTAATCTCAGGTCTAAGGGATACTTATACTTATATCCCATCAGAGATATTCTCGATAACAGAATGCTCTGGAGTTGGTCACGTTCAATGACGATGTACCCATACATCTCACCTGTATGCCATATTAGTGTCTCCACACTCCTTGGTTAAGAGGACAACCAACTTATATGGTATATAGCGACCTATGCTCGATAGATGCTGTCATCATAATTAACAGCCTATCATTTGGTCGTGAACAAATTTAAGGACTAATTGATAAATTCTCTCTTTATCGAAACTCAATAGTCCTAAGAACTTCATCACAATAATGGAGTTCATTAGAAGATGTAAATTTATGATGAAAAAAGATGTCAAAATATTTTTATTAATTAATAAATTAATTATAATATCTCAATCATCAACAAACTGACGATTGGCTTTGGGATATAATTTTCAATAACTTCCACTTGTTCTAAAGCTACTCGGCATAGTATGTAATATCCATCTTCGACTTATGGTTGTTGAACTCCTTGATTGCCAGGGCTTTAGTGAAGGGGTCAGCTAGGTTCTCCTTTTTATCGATCTTCTGAAGGTCGATGTCACCACGATCCACGATCTCATGAACGAAATGGAAGCGACGTAGAATGTGCTTTGTCCGCTGTGTGACTTTGGTTCTTTTGCTTGAGCTAGAGCGCTAGTGCTATCATAGTAGAGTAGGACTGGACCATCAATGAAGGATGCTACTTCAAGCTCGGTGATGAACTTTCTTAGCCACACAGCTTTTTTTGCTGCATCTGATGCTGTCATGTACTCTACTTCACAAATAAAGTCAGCCACTGTATGCTGCTTGAAACTTTTCAAGTAGATGGCTCCACCATTTAGAGTAAAGATATATCCCGCGACATACTTTTTACTGCCATTATGAATCAGTATTGAAAGCTGGAGTCCTGTAAATCCGCATAAGCTTTCTCAAGATCTGACTCACGATAAACCAACCATTGATCTTAGTCATTTTTCAAATACTTAAGGATGATTTTAACCACCTCCCAGTGATTTTCTCTAGGGTCAGACTGGTATCTACTCACTACTCCTAGTGAGTATGCCATATCTGGTCTCGTACATGTCATTGCATATATAATAGACCCCACTATCGAAGCATATGAAATTCTATTCATATGCTATCTCTCTTCAGAAGTTATCGGACAATCGTTGTAGTGTGGGGATGTCATTTTTGATTAAGAGAATATTATTCACATAAAAAATAAGAAATACCACTGCTGGCCCATTTGTAAATGTAGGGTTCTTCTCTGTTCTTAACGAAGCTATACGTTTTGATCATTTTATAAAAATGCATGTTCCAACTCCGAGATGCCTGCTTCAATCCATAAATGGATCTTTGAAGCCTGAACATCTTGGACTAATCTATGGATGTGAACCCTTCAGATTATATCATATACACCTCTTCGGTCAGCTCTCCATTTAGGAAAGCTATTTTCACATCAATCTGTCAGATACCTTAATAAGTCCAAATGGACAGCAATACAAGCATAATCGAATGTGACTTGAGCAGCCAATAAGGGGAGAAACATCCTCGTCATAGTCAATACCATAACGTTGATAATTTTCTTGGCAATCAAACGGCTTTATAGGTCTCCACCTTCGTTGGTGCCTTCTCTTTCTTTTGAAGACCTGTCTACACCCAATAGATTTAACCCTTCAGGGTGGGTTAACTAATGTCCATACATCATTAACCTCATGGAATTCATTTCGAATTTTGTCTTCTAGCCATTTCTCAGAGTCAGATTTCTGCATACATCCATAATAAGTGATCGAGTCCTCATCGTTCTTATCGATTTGATGGAATCACATCCTGGACCAAAGAATCCATAGTACTTCTGTCTTGATGGCTATGTGTACTCCTATCGGATCATTTTAATGGTGCAGGTTTCACTAGGTTTCGAAATATTGATGCTGAATCAAATCCCGAATTAGGTTCAACATTCTAATATTGGATTTTCTATCCTATTGAACTTCATCAAGTTTCAACCTTAAGAGGCAATAGTTTCCTTCACGCAAAGGACTTTTTTTCTAAAAAGGTTGGCCTAAGACTGACAAACAACCTTTTAACGTTCATCAAGCATGGTAGAAATAGTATCATTTGGTCTCTTTTGGATACCCTATGAATGTACATTTGTCAGACCTAAGTCTAAGTTTGTCTGTAACTAATCGTTTAACATAAGCCAGGCACCCCTAAATTCTAAGGTGTGAAAGTGCTGGCTACGTCTAATCATATCTCATATGGGGTTTTAACTACAGACTTACTTGGAACCCTATTTAATAGATAACAAGCTAATTCGAGTGCATATCTCCAAAAGAATACCTGCAAGCTGGCAAATCCCATCTTGGATCGGATCATGTCTAACAGAGTCCAATTCCTCCTTTCAGACACACCATTATGCTGTGGTGTTCTAGTTGGAGTCCATTGGGAGAGAATTTCATTCTCTCCTAGATATGTGAGAAACTCACCAGAAAGGTATTCTCCTCCTCGATCAGATCGAAGAGTTTTAATACTCTTTCCAGTTTATTTTTCTACTTCACTTCGAAATCGTTTGAACATTTCAAACAGAATCCAACTTATGTTCACAGATAGACATATCATATCTGGATAGATCAATCTATGAAAGTGGATGAAGTAGGCATTATCCACTCTGATACTTATGCTCATGGTCCACATACATCAGTTATGTACTAGAAACCTCAGACGCTCATTGGCTCTCTCATCTTTTCAGTAAAAAGGTATTTTAATCATTTTACCAAGACGACAGAACACCCCCGGCCCCCCCCCCCCCCCCCCCCCCCCGCCCCCCCCCCCCACAGGTTGAAAGTGATTCCACAATCATTGACTTCGAGGATACCTTCTTGAGTCAAGCTTGTTTATCTTATTCTTATTATAGACCTAGCTACAGTGCCATAAGTAGATTATCTGATACCAAGTATTAATCTATGGGTACTTGTAATAGCAATTAGACTAATATTAACAGATTGTGATAACATATATACACATTGTTCAATTGTCCACAAAAAATAGTAAGCATTCATTCAACATGACATTACAAACTCATTTTTATTGAAATTTCATAGATTGTTCATGGCCAATAAGGCCAACAAAATGATAATTTAAAAGAAACTAGGGACAGAAATGACAATCCACTAAGAAAAATTAACCCGGATAAAAAAAAATGGAAAAAGGATTTTTTCCAAAATACAAGTTTCAAAATGTCCTAAAGCTTAGAATCGAAATTGGTCTTCCATCTCACATTCGAGAATCTCTGCATCTTGCTTGAAATCTTCTATACCTGCAACTCCTACAATGAATTGGCAAATATGGTAAAGGCTATCGATATCCAATACTCAGTCAGTAATATCACAAATAAAAAAATTGCAAGGAGTTATCATATAAATATTTTGCCCAACAATAGCTTGCTTCTTCCTGCCTGTTCGGGTCCAGGGAGATAATGTTACTAAGGACAATTTCTCATTTTAGTGCCTCCGCTTCTTACAAAAATAAGCATTTCAACTTTGACTCTTTCGGGCTTGATGCTTCCTGGTCTGGCCCTACACTGATGTCCTATTGAACTTGCACCTTCTTTATTTTTTCATCTTGTTCTTCTTTTTTTCCAACGGATCGAGAAACAGAAGACGAACCTCCACTAAGTTCACCAACTCTTTATGAAGCTGGTGATCCTTCTGCAAAGTTCTAAGTAACTCAATAAGCCAATGGTAGTTTAACTTAGATTTGTCATTCTGTAATGAGTACCACAGTA
>QRFJ01003054.1:57578-114334 GCA_006176705.1 Cocos nucifera
GGACCTTAGCCAAACTTCCCTCAGCTAGCCGAACTCTTCAGGAGGCTGAGCTCATCCGACCGAACTCCTCAACGGGTCTCTCGTCTCTCGATCGAACTCCCTCCAAGCTTTCCCTTTGGCCAAACTCCTCGGCCAAACTTCTTCAGGAGCCAAAGCTTGTGGGACTCCTCCCAGACATCCTCCTTCGATCAGATTCCTGGAACTCCTCAATAGACCGAAGCTCCTACGGAAGTCGAACTCCTTCCAACGATCGAGCTCCTTAGCCGCACTCCTCCCAACCTGATCGCTCTACGAGAGTCGATACTTCTCTAGGAGTCCAAACTCCTTTGAAATGGGATACATACTGAAGCTCTTCAACCCGATCAATGCCTGCTTTCTGAGTGGCCATAGCTATTAAGATTTGGATGAAGCCGATCACCATCAGTCTGCCATAGATGATGCTATAGGCGCCCTCGCTACCAGGTGGACTAACTCCACCAGACCTCGAGCAGCCCACCACTATCGGATTGGTATGGCTGTCACTATCGGCTTGACGATACCATGCCTCTCCGCACCAGAACCCTGACTGCACCGGACCTCGAGCAGCCCACCACCACGATGGTATGGCAACTGTCACCATCAATCAAGCTCCACCTATAAAAAGGATCCTCCTAGATACGTTTACTCTAAGCTTTAAAATCTAAGGCTCTAAGCTCTCCTCTCCTTCTCTGAAACTCTACCGAACTCATTCCCTGAGCACTCCATTTCTGTTGGCCAGAGCTGACTTGATCGCCGGAGGGTCCTGTCAGAGCCACCCCCCATCGGCTTCGGACGGAACTTTGTTTTGCAGGTCCCCGACGGATGACCTCGTCCACCTCCACTCCTAGCCTGGATCTCATCGATGACCAATTTTCTGCACCAACAGATTGGCGCTAGAAGGAAGGGCCCCCAAACCTCCGAGGTTCTCCTTATTCTTAAAGGAGTTGCTTGGATAATGATTTCTCTCTTTTCCCTCTCCATGGAGAACTCTCTTCTTCTCTCTTAGAGAATTCTTTCCCAAGAGAGAAAATGCCTCCCAGGAAGAGCTTTCGACTCGACGATCGATGGCCTCCCGCCCGATCCCATCCAGATCCATCTGCTCCCATGCTTCATCCCTGGCAGTAGCTCAGATTCCACCTGATAGCTCGTGGTAGATGTGGAGTAAGTTCAACCTAGCTTGTCCAGCAGATCCACGGCCTCACCAAGGTGATGTAGGATCTGTGTGACAGCTTCTAGTGGAGACTTTGCTAGCAAACCCGCCATGAGGATGCCTAGGAAATCAGTCTTGAGGAAAAGCATTTGGCCTAGCATACCAATCACCCTTAGGGAAGGAGAAACAGAGCAGAAGTTCTCTTCCAACAAAGGTTTTTCACAAGAGGCGGAATGAAGTTCGACCGCATTCACGACCTCTCCAGTGCAAGCGAGGCCGAACTCCCCTTTGAGCTCGCCATCAAGAAAGCCCCAATGAGGGTTTCATAGGAGGGCAGAATGAAGTTTGGTGTGAGCGAGGCCGTCGAACTCTCCCTCGAGCTCGTCATCAAGGAAGCACTGATAAAGGGGCATGAAGTTCTCCCATACGAAGGTTTTACAAGAGAAGGCGGAATGAAGTTCGGCCGTGCATTCACGACCTCCTCCAAGTGCAAGCGAGGTCGAACTCCCCCTCGATCCTCACCATCAAGGAAGCTCCGATGAAGGTTTCACAGGAGGGCGGAAAAGAGTTTGGCATGAGCGATGCCGCCGAACTCTCCGTCGAGCTCGTCATCAAGGTTTAGCCCCAACAAAGGGATGTGAAGTTCTCCCATAGGTTTCACAAGAGAACGGAATGAAGTTCGGCCGCGCTTACGACCTCCCCAATGCAAGCAAGGCCCAAACTCCTTGAGCTCGTCATCAAGGAAGCTCCGACGGAAGGGCACGAAGAAGTCCTCCCTCCAGAAGCTAGAACCACTATTAAGGAAGGAACGGCAAGGAGGTCGGCCACCTCCCGGCATCATAGAGCTATCTCCGGGGCTTGGTACTTTGACGGGCTATCATCTCCCAGCGACAAAGCCAAGAAAAGCTTGCTCTAAATTGAGAAGGCCAGCATGAGATAGAGAAGACTGTCCGGCCCGGGACTTACTGCCCAAGGGAACCCGGAGGAACGACGCCCCTACGACCCTGAAACGGGGATGTGCTGCCAGTGACTTTCCCTCGGTAAAATTCTTCTCTTTCAATAATATTGTTTCTAGGTGAAAAAACTATGTGATGGCAGGAAAGAAACAAGCAAAAGTGGCTCGTTAGGAATAGGAGGAGAACCTCATTCTAACGCGAGCAAAGTCGAAGGCCTTGTTCATCCAGAATGAGATGGGGGGAGAGGCCCTGACAACGGCCCTTATGTGCCCCCACAGCCCATTAGGAACAGGAGAAGAACCTCATCCTAATGTGAGCAAAGTCGAAGGCCTCATTCATCTAGAATGAGATAGGGAGAGAGGCCCTGACAACGGCCCTTATGTGCCCCCACAGTCCGTTAGGAGCAGGAGGAGAACCTCCTCCTAAAGTGAGCAAAGTCGAAGGCCTCGTTCATATAGGATGGGATGGGGGGAGAGGCCCTGATAATGGCCCTTATGTGCCCCCACAGCCCGTTAGAAATAGGAGGAGAACCTCATCCTAACGCGAGCAAAGTTGAAGGCCTCGTTCATATAGTATGGGATGGAGGAGAGGCCCTGATAATGGCCCTTATGTGCCCCCACAGTCCGTTAGAAACAGAAGGAGAACCTCATCCTAACATGAGCAAAATCGAACCTCGTCCTAACACGAGCAGGTCAAACACCTTCAACCTTGACCGTAGGAGATAAGATCTCCCCTAAGGGTCCGGGCCGACCTCGACTGCAGGAGATAAGATCTCCTCCGAGCGCCCATGTCAACCTCAGCCGCAGAAGATAAGATCTCTCCCAAGCGCCCGCATCAACCTCGACCATAGGAGATAAGATCTCCCCCGAGGCAACCTCGGTTGCAGGAGATAAGATCTTTCCTAGGGGTCCGGGCCAACATCGACTGTAGGAGATAAGATCTTCCTCGAGGTAACCTCGGCTGCAAGAGATAAGATCTCCCCCGAGTGCCGCATCATCCTCGACCGTAGGAGATAAGATCTCCCCCAAGGCAACCTCGACCACAGGAGATAAGATCTCTCCTGAGGGTCCGGGCCGTCCTCAGTCGTAGGAGATAAGATCTCCTTCAAGCACCCGTGTCAATCTTGACTGCTAGAGATAAAATCTCTCTCGAGCGGCTGAGCCAACCTGGCCAGAGATAAGATCTCTCCCGAGCGACCGCGACAACCTCAACTAGAGATAAGATCTCTCCTGAGCGATCGAGCCAACCTCGGCTATAGATAAGATCTCTTCCAAGCACTCGAGCCAACCTTGGCCAAAGATAAGATCTCTCTCGAGCGACCGCGACAACCTCGGTTAGAGATAAGATCTCTCCCGAGCGACCGCGATAATCTTGGCTAGAGATAAGATCTCTTCCGAGCGACCCGAGCCAACCTCGGCCAGAGATAGGAGATCTCTTTCGAGCGATCGGAACAACCTTAACTAGAGATAAGATCTCTTCCGAGCATCCGAGCCAACCTCGGCCAGAGATAAGATCTCTCCCGAGTGACCACAATAACCTCGACTAGAGATAAGATCTCTCCCGAGATAAGATCTCTACCGAGCGCTCAAGCCAACCTCGGCCAAAGATAAGATCGAAGACAACCTCGGCCAGAGATAAGATCTCTTCCGAGCGACCATGACAACCTTGGCCAGAGATAAGATTTCTTTCGAATGCCCGAGCCAACCTTGGCTAGAGATAAGATCTCTTTTGAGCGACTGTGACAACCTCAACCTCTCCCGAGCACCCAAGTCAACCTCGGCTAGAGATAAGATCTCTCCCGAGCATCCACGTCAACCTCGGCAAAAGATAAGATCTCTTTCGAGCGACCGAGACAACCTCGGTCAGAGATAAGATTGGAGACAATCTCACCCTAAGATAAGATCTCTTTCGAGCAATCAGATCTCTCCCGAGTGTCTATATTAACCTCGACTATAGGAGATAAGATCCTTCTGAGGCAACCTCGACTGCTGGAGACAATATCGCCCCCGAGGAGCTCAACCTCCGACCTCAACCATAGGAGACGAGATCTACTTCAACCTCGGCTAGAGATGAGATCTCTCCCGGGCTTCAACTTCAATATCAACTTTGGCTGGAGATGAGATCTCCCCCCCGAGCTTCGACCTGAACAAGCATGGAGCCCAGAAGAGGACTTCGACAGTCGCCTTTTCTGCACTCCCTTCCTTCGAGTTTTGAACTCGAGAGTGGGGGGGACTATTATTGGGGATAAATCCCACTCCTATTGAAGTCCAGTTCGATGCTTAGTCTAATGCAACCGATAGCCACAGACGAGCTTCAGCATACGGATCTTAGCCAAACTCCTTCAGTCGATCAAACTCAGTGGCCGAGCTCCTTCGGACTTTCAACGATCAGGCCTTAGCCAAACTTCCTCCGCGCTCTTCCAGCCAGACGCTTGCGGGAGCCAAACTTCCTCCAAGCTTTTTCTTCGATTGGACTTCTTCGAGAGTTAGAGTCGGACTCCTTCCAGACATCCCCTTCGATCGGCCAGACTCCTTAGCAGTCGAGCTCCTTCCAAACTCTCCAGCGATCGAGCCTTAGCTGCACTCCTCCAGCTTGACGCTTGCAAGAGCCGAACTCCTCTAGTAGTTCGAACTCCTCTGGAATTGATACATATCGAAGTCCACCGATCAATGCCTGCTTTCTCAGAGCCACGACTATTAAATCTGGATGAACGGTCACCATTAGTCTGCCACAGGCGATGCTACAAGCGCCCTCCTCTATAACTGACTCTACTAGATCTCGAGCAGCCCACCACTATCGGATGGTATGGCTGTCATTATTGACCTGACGATACCATCCTCTTTGCACCAAATCCCATGCAGTCTTGACTGGCCCACCACCAAACGGTATGGCCGTCATCATCAATCAAGCTCCGTCTATAAAAAGGACCCTCCAAATATGCTAACTCGAGGCTCTAAGCTCTCCTTTCCTTCTCGAAACTCTGCCGAACTCATTCCTGAGCACTCCATTTCTGTTGACCAGAGCTGACTTGATCATCAGAGGATCCTGTCAGAGCCACCCCCCATCGGCTCTGGATGGGACTTTATTTTGTAGGTCCCCAATGGTGACCTCGTCCACCTCTACTCCAGTTGGATCCGACGATGATCAGATTCAGCACCAATATTTTGAAGATTAAAACTAGATTAAAATATTTTTAATTAAATCATAAAATTTTTTAGATCTAATCTAAAATTTTATGATCAATATTTTAGATCAGCACGTACTAGGACAACCTATTTACTATAAGGAGTAAACCTTACAGCAGGACAATCTTATGGCAGTCCGTGCAATCTAGAATATTTTATTTTTAAATCTAAAACTATTTTAAATCTATTAAATTATAAATAAAATTTGATTAAATCTAATAAATTTATGATTAGAGTCAGATCATCACGAACTAGGACAATCTTTTCACTGTAAGAGGTAAACATTATAGTAGGACAACCTTATGGTAGTTCATGAGATCTAATTTTTTTAAATTTTAGATTTAATAATTAGATTATAAATTAGATCTAATCTAAAAAATAATCTTCATAAAATCATGTAATAAGAACCTAGGCTCTGGTACCAATTGAAGAAACTACATCTAGGATTTCACAAGTAGATCTTGAAACTTTTTCAAGATTTTGCAATAAAAGACTTAAATAAATCAAATATTTATTTAAATAAATATATAAATACCTAGATTTTAGATCTATTATATGATCAAGGTATGATATTAAATTAAAAATTAAAATCAAATAAGAAAGAAAAAGATTGATCAAATCAACCTAGATCTACACTACATCAAATGCAGGTATGAAACCAATAGACTAGAACTTTTACCTATGCAAGTTAGATATTCTAACTTACTGATCTAGACTTGAGGATAAAGTCATGAGCTGTACACACATCCAACCTCTAGGAGTCATCCACACGAGCCTACGATCTCTGATCTAAAGTCCAATGCAAGAAATCAGTACAGCATGCTAGTACTGTGCTGATCCTTCTTCGATGGTCGATCCGATGCTTCCTTCTTCAAAATTTGAATTCTTCAAAATATGAGAAAAAAGATGAGAGTTTACTAATCTAAGAATCTCTCAGAAAAACCTCAAAAAGAGGAGGAGAGATTGAAAATAAAACAACCTTAGAAGAAGACCCTCTTCTTCTTCTCTTTTGTCTCACCTAGATACTTAGTTTGGTGCCTATGAAACCCCCATGCCCAAGGACCCTCTTCCTCTAATTTTTGCATACCCCAAATCTCTCTCAAAGTTCTATATTTTATAAAAAAATTAGATCAAAATTTATCCAATAAATAGAGAAAAAGAAGAGTTCAAGTTAGGTCAAAATCCTAGACTAAGAATATCTAAATATGGGAAGTTGTTGGGGCGCCCAACTCTTGGGTGCCTCCTCCATAATTATTGGCATGGACCAGCAAGAGAGGGCACACAAAAAAGAAGATTATTTTCATAAAATAAGAAAAAAATTAATTAAAAGAGGGGGCAGCACTCAAGGAAAGGTGTTTTGGTTAATAAGGATTCTATCTCATATAATCCTAAGCAAAACTAACTCCCCTTTTGACTTGGTCTTCCAATAAATTGCCTTATGAGAAAATGAGGACAGAAAGAGGGTGTGAGAAGCCATGGGCATGGAGAATTTTTATGTAAGAAATAAAATAAAAAGGGCATGGGGCGTGAGGATTAAGTGGCGCAAGTGATAGGGAGTCCTAGTTACACTAGGACTCCTGTTTTGACTTGGTCAAACAAGATCTTTTAACCAAATAAAATTAAGATTAAACTAATCCAATTAAATAAGACCCTAACTCATTTAAAAACTTAATTAAATTAGATTAAATTAGATTTAATTTTGATTTATTTTTTAATCAAATTATAAAATTAGATTAATCCGAGTCCTAGTTAGACTAGGACTAGTTCTTCCTTGCACTTGACTTATCCAATAAACTAATTGAACTTGATCCAATCAAGTCCAAACTAAATCTAATTAAATTATATTTAATTAGATTTAATCTCAGGCTATTTTCTTAATTAAATTAAGTCAATTAGCAATTCAATTGCTAATCGATCCTCCTATAATACTTGCACTAGTTTAAATACCAATTGTATTGATTGTTTAACCCTAGAATGATTCTTAATCGTTGATCAACCATCCGATCAGATCATAAGCTCTAATGTGTGTGACCTCATAGGTCCGAACCTAAGGTGATAGCATAGGAATAAATTTTTATACCAATCGAAGTGACCATCTGGCAATGATATCCGATGGCCAGATAGGTCGAAGGTGTAGAACACCATCTTTAGAACCCATGCGGATATAGTTTCCATATAATTCATTTTCTTGACCACAATGCTCGTAGGACACATTAGAGTTCAACTGTCAACTTTGATCAAGTTGTCCATATTACATTTCAAAATATCAAATCCATCTGATGGATTATCCTAGCCAAGGTTTTGCTATATTGAAATACAGTGATACATTATTCTCCAACTCTTAGAGTGGTCAATTCCATCTTGATCACACTCCAACTTTGCAAGTACTTGACTATGCCTAGAAGCCTTCCATTGTGGAATTAGAAATTTCATTAGTCTGGTACCAAAGCATAGTGAGTTGCTTGCAAGTCACTGAGGTTATCTCAGGTCTAAGGGATACTTATATCTATATCCCATCAGAGACATTCTCGATAGCAAAATACTCTAGAGTTGGTCACATTCAATGATGATGTATCCATACATCTCACCTGTATGCCATACTAGTATCTCCACACTTCTTGGTTAAGAGGACAACCAACCTATATGGCATATAGCGACCTATGCTCGATAGATGCTGTTGTCCTAATTAACAGTCTATCATTTGATCATGAATAAATTTAAGGACTAATCGATAAATCCTCTCTTTATCAAAATTAAACAGTTCTAAGAACTTCATCACAACAATGAAGTTCATTAGAAGATGTAAACTTATAATGAAAAAGATATCAAAATATTTTTATTAATTAATTATCAATTATAATTATAAAATAGCTCAACCATCAATAGGCTGATGATTGGCTTTGGAACACAATTTCCAACATTCCTTGAGTAAATCTCAAGCTCTTATGGCCTTATTCTGTGACTCTTTTAGTCTTTTTTGAAGCATAACAGACTTAGCCTCAGCATCCTTAATAGTGTTTTCCTAATATTTTATCTGAATCTTAAGCTGAAGAAGCTCGGACTTATTCTTCTTGTAAGTTTTGGAAAGGTTCGTGAGACCGTTCTTGGTCAAGGCAAGCTCGTCTCTTTTTGAATCGGCCTGAACATTATTTGCAAGTTCTTTCATAAGCTGAGCTACCACTTCTTTAGCGGCCTGAGGCTGCCGTTGGAGGTCAGAAATCTTCTTACACCAACCTAGCCTATACTCGTCGTATCTCCCTTCGATCGCCCCTAAGTGATTTTAAAGATTAGATAATCTCTTGGAATACTTCCAACCATATTCCTCTTGCTTCTAAGACTAGTTTGAATTTTTCTCCAGATGTTGGATCTTTTTCTTGGCATTTCAAAGATCGGCTTTAAGGGTACTTATCTTGGCGGTCAAAGACCATGATCTTTGGCTAGCAAGCTTTGATATTCATTGAAGTTTGTTAGATAATTGGCTCCTCTTTGAAGAATATTCCCTATAATCCTGCTTTATGGCTCAGCGTAGATGATTGATTTTAGCAGAAGATGTTTTTAGTTTATTCTTTGATTTTTGGAGCTCCTTCTTGGCTTTTTCTAACTTCTTATTAGTCAGACGCACCTCTTGCTTCAATGTTTTCATTTGATCTTTAAGGAGAATGGCTTATGGTAGGGGAGTAACTTCTGTCCATGACTGAGCCCGATGACAATATTTACAAAGTATCTTCTATTTCATAAGTATACCACAGTACACAAAGAAATGAGAAATTTTGATTTCATTACTCAAAAAGATACTAAGTACATGTAAAAAGAAAAGAAAAGAAATGTACAATTAAGAGTTTTTCCCGACTTTGGACTGGAGGACAGCAGGGGGGCTCCGTTCAAGTTAAGGAGTAGTAGAGGAGCTCGGATCAGTCTCCATAAATGTGGGGTACCTTGGCAGGCTCCTAAACATCAGCCAAAGGATCGATAGTAAAAGAATCAGCAACTTGGGGCTTAGCGGTAGGAGGATCAGCAGCATGAAGCTCGGCAATAGGAGAACTAGCTGAAGGAAAATTCTGATTTTTCGGACCAGGTTCGTTTAGATCTAATCGGATCAAGAGATATATTTCAAAATTTTTTCTCTTTGATTCTAATCAGATCTAGGATGTTTCAAAACTAATTCTTATTATTCTAATAATAAAAATAAAATCTAAATAAATTAAATCAAATTTAATTTACCTTGATGTTGGGTAATCCTATTACCCGTTGATGATCCTATAAGCAGCGAAAGGTTCTGGATCTAGCCATGCAAGTGCTTGACCTCTACTGGTATCCACTCAAGCTGGATCTGAAGATCCTTTTCTTTTCTATCACATCTCCAAAAATTAGATCTGGATCTGATCTAGAGGATCTTCAAAACACCTTTCGAAGATCAGCAGTCGTCCTTTGCAGCAGCGCAGCCTTCTAGCTTTCAATCGCCTTTCTCTCGTCTGGATTGCACCAACCAAGAATCCAAACTTCTTTGGATGTGGAGAGGAGAGGGAGAAGGTGGGTTTGGCATGGAGGAGGAGAGGAGAAGCAGCCTTGGGGCATGAAGAACTATGATTTAATTTTTGATACTCCTTGAGTTGGGCGCAGGGTCTTATTTATAGACTAAGCGTGATCCAACTCCTCTTCTTCCCAACCAATCACAACCCTTTGTGAAATCAGATCTAAATCTGATTGGTGGGAATAGAGTCCCCTGGATTCCTCCTTAGATGGCGCCTAAGATCAGTCAAAGTTGGTTCTTAAGAGAACTCTAATCGGAATCCAAAAAGGAGATGGAGTCCCTATCCAATAGGGACTCTTGGGCGCCTCCAGCTTGGGCACACGCCAAGGGTGGTGTGTGCCCTCCTCCTTACCAGGTTTGGTAGGGGGACAGGCCCCCACCAGCTCTTCAATAGGTGCATGACACGTGGATAGAAGTCAAAGTGTTAATGGTCAACATTTGACTAGTCAAAGGTCAACATTTGACCAAAGTCAAAGGATGAGAAATGGCAGGTGACCAAAAATGGTAGGTATTATCTTACAAAATAAGACAATCCTTTTTTGATCTAGATAGACTCTAGTTAGATCAGGTGAAGGCCTCTGAATGAGCATAAACTCCTTCTGCTCGTCAGGATAACTATTTATGATAGTAAAAGAAGAACGTTAGGTTCAATCGAGTGCTAGCACAATTTTCTTAAACCTAATTGAATCTCATTCAGATCAATTGAACTAGATCAATTCAATTGATGATCATTAGATTCAAATTCTTATTTGTGTGATCCAGTTAGGTTCAATTCTGTATGGTAATGGGATATGTCATGATCTCTATCATCGATATCATCGAAACTCCTTTCGATGGACCAGAACTCTTCTGATTCAAACAGCTAGAATGATCGATCATCTAAATCATTCTAATTGCTCCCAAAATCCACCAGTGACACCTAGCAGTATATGGTGGCAACCCATCAGAGTTGAATACGAACCTCTTAGTATAGCTACCTATGTGATTAAGTTCTTCTATCTTGAGCCCCGATCAGATTAGGGTTAAGGTAAACTCGTCAAACCCTAGTTTCTGTCATATGATGTAATCATTCGATTCAAGTCCGATGTGAAAACCTAAATAGAAACTCTTTCTATTATTTCACTCTACCATGGCCATGGGCTTCTAGACTTGATTCTCATGATCATCATAGGGCTGCTTCTCTACCATCGAGGTAGATAGATTCCATCTTGATACAATCCAGTTCCTACAATGAACATGTCATACCCAATATACACCTCAGGATTTCATGTGGCTAGGAGACTGAGTAATGGTGTAGTCAAACTATTTCACCCTCAAGGTGAACTGTCGATGCACCTTAGGTCAAAGAACCAGACACACCACTGTAGTATCAAGTCAGTCATTGACGAGAAGGTAGACTTCCTAATGACTACTCGAGGTGGTCATGCTTAGTACCCTCGTTCTCTAACAAGTACCTATACTCTCGCTTCGGTGTCTCCACACTGTAGACTTAAGACTCATCTACTAAAGAGAAGTGATTGTACACCAATCTTTCGGATCAATCACCATCCTCGTGATGATCCTATGGTCGGGAGCATTTTATGAGTTAATAATGATTATTTATGTTTTAAATTTTCAACTCTTAAAAATATGAATTATCATTATCATTAACTTAAAGGATGTATCACGGACACTAAATACACATATGTGATAGAAAATAATCTATTTTATTGATTATAGTCATAATTACAATTTTGCCCCTAGAAGTGTATTACAAGTATCAGCCAATTCTGACTTCTAGGGCACATATATCTAACACTAGCAACGAAAGGATTGGTTTTAGCTTGGAAGGGTCGGCATCATCTTTTGACTCTTCTCTAAGAAGTTGAGGTTTAATTCAGGATACTTGTTCGAAATCTTTCGCTGGCAAGTGTTCAAACCAGCACATAGGCTTCCCTGGCAAATTGGACTTTGATGTTCCTAAGTTCTTCTAAGACTTTGAATTCTTCCATAGATATCAGTTTGGTCTCCACCATCCTCTTTTCCACATCCCTTTGATCCTCTTCAATTTTGGCCTCCGTCCTCTTCCTCTTCTCGATCTTCAAGGCTAGGTCGATCTTGGTTTTGGCCAAAGTCTTCTCCACCTTTTCAAGCACCTCTTTAAGATGCTCAACTTTGGCCTTTGCCTCAGAAGCTTCAGCTTTAGCTGCATCAGCCTCTTTTAGAGCTTTGGAAGCTTCGACCTTGCTATTATTGATCGACTCGATGTCGATAGAAATGTAGCGGCCCAACTACAGATGATGAGATTAGCCTTGTCATCATAAAACTTATTGGTGCAGAATCTGGTTGATGTCGGATCGAGTTAGAGTTGAGGAAGAAGAGGCGTCCATCGGTGACCTGTAAAATAAAGTTTCATCCAGAATCAGTGGTGGTGGCTTTGGTAGGACCTTCCAATGATTAAGTCAGCTCTTCTGGCCAACAAAAATGGAGTGCTCAGGAAAGAATTCAGCATAGTTTTGAGAAGAAGAAGAGAGCTTAGAGAAAACATATCTGGAGGATCCCTTTTATAGATGGAGGTTGTAACAAACTTAAAAGTGACAGCCATAACCATCGGATAGTGGGCCACTCGGGGCCATGTAGAGTTTGTTATAGATAGTAGTATCCATTGTTGTGACGTGCCCATTCATTGAAATTTAATAGTCGAAGTTTAGAGGAAGCAGGCATTGGTTGATGAAGAGCTTTGACATATATCAATTCCAAAGGAGTTCGGACTCCTCTAAGTTATTTATGAGTGAGTTGATTCATGCCGTGTAGAGAGCTGTAGATTAAAAGAAGTTTGACAAAAAGAAATCACCTAGAGGGAATACGATTAGAGAGGATCATCTGGAAGGAATGCTAGTTGAAATCTAAAAGTAATCTGCTGGAGGAATCCTGATGGAGTTTGACTGATGGAGAAGTCCAGTTGCAAGAGAAGTTCGGAAGGAGTTTGACTAATGGAGAGGTCCAGAAGAAGTTTGACTGATGGAGAACTCTGGCTGAAAGAGAAGTCCGAGAGGAGTTCGACTGCAGAAAAAGTCTGGAAGGAGTTCGACTGATGGAGAAGTCCGAAAGGAGTCTGATTGATGGAGAAGTCTGACTGAAGAAGAAGTCTGAAAGGAGTTCGAATGATGGAGAAGTCCGAAAGGAGTTTGACTGATGGCGAAGTGGCGATTGAAGCTCTTCTACGATTATAAATTATACTTGACTGAGCATTAGACCAAACTTCGATGGGAGTGAAATTTACCCCCAACAATAGTCCTCCTACTCTCGAGTTCGGAATTCGAAGGAAGTAAAAAGGTGACTGCCGAAATTCTTTCCTGGGTTATGCGATTATTGGAAAAAAGCAAGACATTTTGTCATCTTCCATATTAGCGCTAGAGTCCCTTTAACGCGATTCGACTTGAAGAGATGGATTTTTGAAATTTTCGCTAAAGCGCTGCTCGAGACACGATACCATAAAGGCACTACCAGTCGCCATTCTTTTGTCATGATGCTTGGGACATGCATCGTATGAAGAATGACTGAGGGAGATCTGCAAGCATGATAGTTTCGAGCCACTTTCTGCTATTTAAGTCCTTCCTTTCCTGGTTCTCATCTTCCTTCCCTTCGAGAGTCCCGGTTCCTTCCTCCTCTGACTTTCATCTTCCTTTCACTCGAGAGTTCTAGTTTCTTACTCCGTCCTTCCTGATTTCGAGCATTCTTCCACTTGGTCTTCATCATGCTCATCGCCTCTTTGTCCTTCTCGATCGACCTAGGTCAGTTCCGCCATCCTTCTTTTTAATTATTTTAGCATCCTTTGCTTCTTATTCTCTCGATTTTCGTTAAGGAGTTTTTCGCATCCTTTGCCTCTTAATTTTTGGGGATTTCATTTGAATTTAGTTTGATCTAGATGTCCTCCAGAACTTTCCAATCTGGTGGTTCCTGGAGTTCGTCTGGTCCAGCCTTCCTTGATCCCATCCCTATTATAGTAGTTCGCATTGGAGACATGTCTCATCAACCTTTCATGTCGGATACCATTCCTTGCATCTTGACCCCGAACGATCTTTTTCTAATTAGGATTTAGTATGGGATCCCTCAGGAATACAACCTTGAACTTCCCACATCGAGTGACCGAGCGAGTTCTCCTTCGGCTGACCGATTCTGCCTATATTTAGAAACTCTGCATGCCGAATTTCGACTTCCGCTCCCTCCTTTCGTAGTTGCTCTTTTTCGATTTCTGAACATCTTCCTTGCCTCCATAGCACCAAATTCTTTTAAATTTATGATAGAATTTCTTTTCCTCTATCATCTAGCCGAGGTCCATCCGATTGTTTCACTCTTTAGAAACTTCTATACTTTCAAGCGCCATCCTTCTATGAAGGACTGGTGGTACTTCTCCCCCTAGTTCGGTAAGAAGAGGTTACTGAAAGGTGCTCCTTCTTTCATTCACAACTGAAAGAAAATATATTTTTTTGTGCATTGTCCGACCTTGCTATTAGATCTTCCCCCTTGGGGTCACATTAGGTAGTCAGTCCGCCGAGCTCCTAGCTTAGATAGAGCTGACCTTGATTCCTCCAACAAACTCAAAGCATACCTAGCTCCTCTTCTTCTTGATCTTCTGAAAGAACAAACATTGTTTAATCTGGATTTGAGTCCCCTGGACCCTACTCGTACATTTTTTACTTTTCGGATTCACTCGATTTCACATTTATGTACCGTCACTAATTATGATTCCTTCTTTATTACAGAAATGGATATTGAAGCTGCCATGATGCTTGCAAAGGGGCTTTACACCTAGAAGAGGAAAGGAAAAGTGCTAGGTGGTAGTTCGAAGAGGGCAAAGGTCGATGCTTCAAGATTCGTGGCTCCCATTGTCACTGCTGCTGCTTTTGAGTTGCCGCTAGTGCCGAGGTTCTTCCAACTATCGAGGTCGGCACTGTTGATGCGGATTCCATGCCCTCTGTGCTCCCAGGCCCTTTCAGTGGGGATCGAGCTCCAAAGCTTTCTGCTGAGGGAGAGACAAGAAAAGGAAAGAAGGAAAAGAAAGCTATCGCAAAGACACTCCGTAAGGCTCACTTTAGTGAGCCGAATGACGACAGTGATGAACGAGGAGAGGATCCTTTCGATGACCTGAAGATCGTCCGATCTTTAACTGAAAAATTTGCCATACCGGAGGTGGTAGACCGCATGGCCGACCTTGAATCGTGGTAGCTCATCTGGGGTTCTCTCGGAACCCTCCTCAAGGTGATTGCTTCGTTGCCCAACTTCTTCTCTCGTCTTCTACTTTTTCCTTCTTCTCTCTTCTCTCGTTCTTCTTTCTTTTCTTTCTTTCTTTTTTTTTTTTAACATCGATCATTTGTTGCAGTCGGATCATCAAATATTCGCTCACATCAAGAGGGCACACCATCTGGAGGCGGAGGTAGAGAAGGTCCAGGAGAATCTTCAAGCCGAGGTCAGTTGCCTTCAGGAAAAGGTCAATGAGGTTGAGCATCTTAGAGAGGAGAAGACGACGAAAATTGAAAGTCTCTAGGGTGTGCTCAGGAAGGAGGAGTTCATCTTGGCCAGACTTAAGGCCGTATTGGCTCTGAAGGAGGAAAGGAAGAAAGAAGCTAAGATCAAAGTCACTGAATTGGAAGCTTAGATGGTGAAGTCGATCTTGGATGCGATGTTCTGGGCCATGAAAGAGTTCAAGGCCTCTTCCAAAATAAGGAACCTAAATATCGAGTTTGGTCAGCAGGTGTTCATTAAAGGTTTTGAGCTTTGCGAGGGCCGAGTTGCTTAAAAATTTCCCATGCTTGATTTGAGTTTTTTGGAAGAAAAGGAGGCTGTCGATGGAGAAGCCGAACCATCCACTGTTGCAGTCGATCCTTCTCCCACCAGAGCGGTCGTAGAACCTTCTGAACCTACTGTTGAGGAGCTCAGACCCTCTAAACCACCAGTCGAACTTGCTCCTGAGTCTGCAGCTACTGCAGGAGCATCGAGTTCCCCTGCTGCTTTTCCTCCCGAGGTTGGGAGCTTTTAGTTATTGTATTTTTTTTATTTCATCCTGTACTTAAAAAAAAATTTATCAATGAAAGTAAAACTTCTTTTTATCAATAGCTTAGAATTTCTTTTATATGTTGGATGCAGTCTTCCATCGATGTTGAGTCATTGTCTCAAGAAATTCCTTTAAAATCAATAATTAAGAGTTTGAAGAGAGAAATTCATCACCTGAGAAAAAAACTAAAAAAGACAGAAGACCGACTCCAAAGATTTAGAAAAAATGCTTCGGAGGCGACGATTGAAGTCATTCGCCTCTGCAAATTACATATGAAGAATTCCATGAGCTTCAGCATTAAGAAGGATAATTTCGAGAAGAAGTTAGCGATATTTTAGAAAAACATTAAGAAGAATTCCTGAGCGTTGACCATGAAGATCAGATCTCTCAAAGTTGAACTTGATTCGATGAAAGAGATAATCCGATTGTTGCAAGGAAGTTCATTGTGGTCTTCTGATAAGTCAAGACACGATTGGGATTGATCGAAAAAAAATTTTGAGGTCAAGAGGCAGCTTCATGATGCCGAAGCTCGGCACGATAAGGATAGAACTGATTAGAAGAAGAAAACTAGTAGGCTTGAAAGTGAGCTCAAATCGGCAAACGAAGAGGTGGCTTATCTTCGGAGGCAATTACACAATAATCAGTAGGCCGGTGTTGATAAAGAGTCGGAGCGGATTATTTTTCTGAGGGAATCCTTCCACGATCTTTTATTTGTATAGGAGAAGGATAAGGCCAAACTCCAATAGTTGAAGATCCAGATGGTATTCGAGTGTCAAGTTGTGAAGGTCGTGGAGGCTGAATCGATGATTTTGAGGAGGTAGTTGAGAGAATTCAAAGATAATTATCGATGAGCCGACAGGATGATGTGGAGAGTCTGCTAAGGAAGAAAGAACTTGAGGAAGAAATAGTCAGTTTAAAGGAATCTTTGGTGAAGGCCAGCAGCCCAAAGTCTGAAGGATCAGATCCTTCTTAGAGCTTTGGCCTTTTCCTCCTCGCTTTTGTAACCGATCTTATAGACCTTCATTTTGTAACAATTCTAACTTTAATGAAGAAATACCTTCTTTAATTATTTTTCTATTTCATTTCTTCACTTTTCTCCTTCATTTTGTCTATTGTTGGAATAATCATTGAAAAATAGCTTTTCTCTTATCTTTTCATGACTGGAGATCTTTATTTATATCAGGATGATGTTAGGATGATGTTGTCTTTCCATTTTTAGCTTAGTTAATTTTTCTTGATCCTTTTGTCAAGATGAAGTTCTTACTTATTCTTGATGAGGTTGGTTTTTGCTTTTGCCATAATGAGATTTTCCTCCCGGACAACCAGAGGTCTTTGATTTACTCATATTAGGATGAGGTTCTTCTTCTATTAACAGTACTACAGTGGCACGGTCAGGCCATTGATAGGTCTTCTCCTCTCCTCCTATTTTTAATAACTGGAGGTCCTTGGTTTGCTCATGTTAGGACGAGGTCCTTCTCCTATCCCTAACATAGTAGTAGAGGCACAAATGGGTCGTTGAATGGGCCTCTCTCCTCATTCCATCTTAAATTAATGAGGCCTTCGACTTTGCTCAAGTTAGGACGAGGTTCTTCTCCTATTCCTAACAAGGCTGTAGGAGCACAAATGGGCCGTTAAATGGACCTCTTTCCTCATCCCGTCTTAAATTAACGAAGCCTTTGACTTTGCTCAAGTTAGGATGAGATTCTCCTCCTGTTTCTAACAAGGCTGTAGGGGCACAAATGGGCCATTGAATGGGCCTCTTCCCTCATCCCGTCTTAAATTAACGAGGCCTTCAACTTTGCTTAAGTTAGGATGAGATTCTCCTCATGTTCTTAACAAGACTGTAGGAGCATAAATGGGCCATTGAATGGGCCGCTCCCCTCATCCCGTCTTAAATTAACGTAGTCTTCGACTTTGCTCAAGTTAGGACGAGGTTCTCTTCCTGTTCCTAAAAAGGCTGTAGGGGCATAAATGGGCCATTGAATGGACCTCTTTCTTCCTTCTGTCTTAAATAATCGAAGATCTTTGACTTGCTCATATTAGGATGAGGTTCTCCTCCTATCCCTATCATGGCAATAGGGGCACAAATAGGCCATTGAATGGGCCTCTCCCCTCCTCCTATCTTAAATAATCGAAGATTTTCAACTTTTTATGTTAGGATGAGGTTCTTCACCTATCCCTATCACGGCAATAAGAGCATAAATGGGCTGTTGAATGGGCCTCTCCCCTTCTTCTGTCTTAAATAATCGGAGATCTTTGACTTACTCATGTTAGGACGAGGTTCTCCTCCTATTCCTAACATGGCAATAGGGGCATAAATAAGCCGTTGAATGGACCTCTCTCCTCCTCCTATCTTAAATAATCGGAGGTCTTTGACTTGCTCATGTTAGGATGAGGTTCTCCTTCTATCTCTATCATGGCAATAGGAGCACAAATGGACTATTGAATGGGCCTCTTTTCTCCTCCTATCTTAAATAATCGGAGGTCTTTGACTTGCTCATGTTAGGACGAGGTTCTCCTTCTATTTCTAACATGGTAATAGAGGCATGAATGGACCGTTGAATGGGCCTCTCCCCTCCTCCTGTCTTAAATAATCTGAAGTCTTCAACTTGCTCATATTAGGATGAGGTTCTCCTCCTATTTCTAACATGGCCATTTTTAATTACTTCTTTTCTGTCATCACATAGTTTTTGCACTAAGAAATAATATTGTTGAGATGGAGGAGTTTTATTGAAGGAAAATTACTGATAGTACATTCTCAAATTTTCTAAATTTCAAGGTCGTGTGAGTGTTGTTCCTCCAAGCTTCTTCATGCGATAAGTTTCGGGCTGGACGACCTCCTCTATTTCATACGGACCTTTCCAATTTAGAGCAAGCTTTCTTTGATTCTAAGGTTGTGAAATAGCTGCTCGCCAAAGTATCAAGTTTCTCACTTTGAATATTCTATCTTTGAATTTTGAGTTGTAGTAGCGAGATACTTTTTGCTTGTAAGCTGCCATCCGAACTTGAGCTTTTTTTCATTTTTCTTCCACCAAGTCGAGGTTAGCCCTTAGATCCTGATAAGCATCATAAATTCATCAATAAAAAGATTAATTTATCAATTAATTTATATTAATTTTTAAGAATTAATGATTAATTTATATATAATTTTTAAAAAAATCATATTTTTATTAATTAAAAAATTAATTAAAAAATAATAAAAATTAGAAAATAAAATTTTATAATCAATGGAAAGAGCTCATTTTCTTATCATAATAAAATAAGTTTGAAGCAAAATAGAGCTAAAACGAAGAAGATATAAATTTTTAAAGAAATAAAATAAAAATTAAATAAAAAAAGAAAACGGCTCAGTCGACTCCGCAAGCCAAGCCACCAAGTCAAGCCAAGCCATCAAAGCCAACTCAGCCACAGAAGCTACTAGCCGGTCCACGATCCAGGCATGGACCGCCAACTCAGCAAAAATCAGCGAATCATAGTGCGACACGTGGCGGACCTAGACCCTTAAAAGATCCACAGAAATCCATCATAGCTCACAGGGTATTTTGGACTTTTCACTTGGCAACAAGAGGTACTGATTGGTTATGGTGTGCGATGTGGTCGGTCCATGCGGTCCATGGGAACAGTAATTGTCCGATCGGACGGCTGCAGTTGATTGCAGTCAGGATCGGACGGCGATGGTTATTTTTGGGTTTGATTCAAATTGACACGATCCGACGGCCATAAAACCAACTAATGAAGATCTAATGGTCCAAAATGCTCTCAGTGATGATCAGGACTCCCGACGCACGATCAGCGATCAAATTTCCTCCATCAACATGCGATCGGACGGTCAGAATTTAATCCAACCTGATTTGGGCCGATACACATCCGATTTTGATGATTTTTGGACCGTTGGATTCTTATTGATGGTCAGATTTCATTCAGAGCAGTAGAATTCATTCAAGACTCTTTTTAATCTAATTTTTACTTAGATTTTTTCATATTTTGATGATCAAAGAGCTTCTTAGTCCCACATTGCCCAGAAGAAAACTCTCCAGCCCTCCTAGCTCTATAAAAAGGATCTTAGGCCTCCAGAAATCAACATCTCCAATCAAGGTGAAGCTTTGGTATAGGGTGAAGCTAGGCTCTGATTTAATGGCTACTTCGAGGTAACTGGTGTCGAAAGAAAAAGCTGGACTTCTACCCCATCTTTCCACCCATGCCGATCCAAGATCAGAGATCAGACTATTTTATTTTATTTTCTTTTCTTTTTTTAAAATTTTATGTATTTAAATTCTAAAATTTTAATTAATAAAAATTTTATTATTGCACTTTAATTTCAACTTTTTATTTTTATTATAATTTAATTTCTATATTTTAATTATTATATTTTATTTTTCTATAAGTAGAAGCTAAGATCTAACTAGTAGATCTTAGTACCAAGTTTATTTTTTTGCATAATTTAATTTCTACTTCACTATTTTAAATTTCCAACTTTAAATTCTATTTTCAAATCTTTTTTTTTTTTTTTAAGAAAATCAAAGACTTCAAATCTAAAAACACTACCTTCCCTATGGATTCGACCCGACTCACTACTATCTACGTATTTTTAAGTATTTTAAGAAGTCAGATTAAACTGATAAACACGGTGTCTTAATGACAACATCGTGTTTCTATCAGGTCTTGTGAGTTGCACTGCTCATTGAATGCCATAACTCGTGCTGATGGAAGTTTAAGTTCTATCGGGATGACAGCTTCAGTTTCAAAGACTGAAGTGAATGGAATTTCTTCTGTTGGCAATCTTTGGATAGTTCGATAAGCCCAGAGCATATGATAGAGTTTATCTATCCAAGTCTCTTTTGCCCTCCTAAGTCTTGCTTTGATACCTTGCAGCAGGATTCTGTCAGTTACTTCGGCCTCTCCATTTGCCTATGGATGAGCCACTGATGTAAAATGATGGAAGATATTCAGATCTTCACAAAATTTAGCAAATTTTGCTCCAGCAAATTATTGCCTATTATCTATTATGAGGGTCCGAGATAGGTCAAATCTACAAACAATCTACTTTCAGACGAAGTTCAGTACTTTCACTTTAGTTTTTTTTGCCAAAGGTTCCGCTTTAACCCACTTTGTGAAATAGTCTATTGCCACTAAGAGGAACTTTCATTATCCGAATGCTATTGAAAAAGGTCCAAGTATATCCATTTTCCATTGTGCAAATGGCCATGGGGTGCTCAGGGGTGTAAGTTCAGAGGCTGGCTATCTTTAGATGTTTGCATTTCTTTGACAGCGGACATATTTTTTGATATATTTCATAGAATCATGGTATAAGGTCAGCCAATAGTAACCCTACCGAAGTAGTCTTTGTGATAAAGATCTGACTCTTTCATAACTTCCATAGATTTCCTCATGTACTTTTTATAATGCAAAATCAGCTTTTGAAGATCGAAGACATCTCAAAAGTGGTAAAGAATACGATCTTTTATACAGCTTGCCTTCATACAGAATATATCAGGAGGCTTAGTTTTTGAGTTTTCAAGCTTCTTTTGGATTATAAGAAAGAAATCCATCTTTAAGATAGGCGACCAGTGGATCAATCCAACATGGCTCATGGTCGATCTGCATTATAGATTACAGTTCCTCCAAACTTGGGCATTTCAGAACTTCAAAAAATACTTTCTTAGGTAGTTCGACCAGGGCCAAAGTGGCTAGTTTAGAGAGAAAGTCGGTTTTGGTATTGTTGGGGATAAACTCCGCTCCTGCCGAAGTCCAGTTCGATGCCCTGCCTAATGCAACCGATAGCCATGGAAGAGCTTCAACGGACGGAACTTAGCCGAACCCCTTTAGCCGGCCGAACTCCTCAGCGGTCGAGCTCCTTCGGACTCCAAGTAATTGAGCTTTTTCGAACTCCTACAACCGACCGAACTGCTTAGCGGCCGAGCTCCTTCGGACTCTTAGCAGCTGGGCTTTAGCCGAACTCCTCAACGGCCGAGCTTCACTTGGACTCTCACAAGAGCCGAACTTCCTCCAAGCTTCTCCTTCGGTCAGACTTCTTCAGGAGCCAGACTCCTCCCAGACATCTCCTTCAATCGATCGAGCTCCTACCGAACTCCCCAGTGATCGAGCCTTAGCTGCACACCTTCAACCAAACACCTATGGGAGCCGAACTCCTTCTAAGCTTCCTCTTCAGAAGTCCGAACTCCTCCGAAGTGGGTACACGTCAAAACCCTTCAGTCCTTCATTCGGCCTGGAGTAGCTCCCAACTGCAGCCATCACCATTAGACTGCCGCAAGTGATAGCGACCCGCTATTAGGCGGCGATGGCTGTCACCATCAACCCATTATAGGCGGCACTGCAGGTGGCACCTTACCCTAGGACTGACTCCGCCGAACCTCGAGTGGCCCGCCAGCACGCGGTTATAGCCGTCACCATCAAGCTCCGACTATAAAAAGGACCCTTCAGATACGCCAACCCTAACCTCTAAGCTTTCCTCTTCTTCTCTAAGCTCCATGGAACTCATTCCCGAGCACTCCATTCCTATTGGCCAGAGTTGACTTGATCGTCGGAGGGTCCTACCGGAGCCACCCCCCATCGGCTCCGAACGAAACTTTATTTTGCAGGTCCCCGGTGGCGACCTCATCCACCTCCACTCCAGCTGCTTTCAGCGATGACCAGATTCTACATCAATAGATTGCATTGGATCTGTTGATGCAGAAATTGATCGTCGCTGAAAGCAGCTGGAGCGGAGGTGGACGAGATTGCCATCAGGGATCTGCAAAACAAAGTTCCATCTGGAGCCGGTGGGGGGTGGCTCCGGCAGGACCCTCCGACGATCAAGTTAGCTCTGGCCAACAGGAATGGAGTGCTCGAAAATGAGTTTCGCAGAGCTTAGAGAAGAAGAGAAAAGCTTAGAGGTTAGGGTTGGTGTATCTGGAGGATCCTTTTTATAGTCAGAGCTTGATGGTGATGGCTGTAACCGCATGCTGGTGGGCCACTCGAGGTTCGACAGAGTGAGTCCTAGGGGAAGGTGCCACCTGCAGTGCCGTCTGCAATAGGTTGATGGTGACAGCCATCGTCGCTTGGTAGCGGGTCGTTATCGCTTGTGGCGGTCTGATGGTGATGGCTGCAGTTGGGAGTTGCTCGGGGCCGAATGAAGGGTAGAAGGATTTTGACGTGTATCCACTTTGGAGGAGTTCGGACTCTTGAAGAGGAAGCTCGGAAGGAGTTCGACTCCCATAGGCGTTTGGCTGGAGGTGGCGGCTGAGGCTCGATCGCTGGAGAATTTGGTAGGAGCTCGACCGATCGAAGGGGATGTCTAGGAGAAGTCCGGCTCCTGAAGAAGTCTGGCCAAAGGGGAAGCTTGGAGGGAGTTTGGCTCTTGCAGGAGTCCAACTGAAGCTCAGCCGCTGAGGAGTTTTGCTAAAGCCCGGCCATTAAGAGTCCGAAGGAGCTCGACCGCTAAGCAGTTCGGTCTGCTATAAAAGTTCAAAAAAGCTCGATCGTTGGGAGTTTGAAGGAGCTCAGCCGCTGAGGAATTCGATCGGCTAAAGGGGTTCGGCTAAGTTCTATCCGTTGAAGCTCTTCCGTGGCTACCAGTTGCATTAGACAGGGCATCGAACTGGACTTCAACAGGAGTGGGGTTTATCTCCAACAATAGTCCCCCCACTCTTGAGTTTGAAACTCGAAGGAAGGGAGTACAAAAAAGGCAACTGCCGAAGTTTTCTTTCGGGCTCTGTGCTGGTTCAGGTCGAAGCTCGGGGGGAGATCTCATCTCCAAACGAAGTTGGTGCTGAAATTGAAGCCTAGGGGAGATCTCATCTCCAACCGAGGTTGATACGGATGCTCGAGAGAGATCTGATCTACAGCCGAGGTTGCCGCGGTCGCTCAGGAGAGATCTCATCTCTGATCGAGGTTGTCTCCAATCTTGTCTCTAGCTGAGGTCATCTCGGTCACTCGGGAGAGATCTCACCTTCGACCGAGGTTGTCTCCGATCTTATTTCTGGTTGAGGTTGGATCCGACGCTCGAGAGAGATCTTATCTCTGGCTGAGGTTGTCTCGGGCGCTCTGGCCGAGGTTGATGCAGACCTTATCTCTGGCCGAGGTTGTCTCAGTCGCTCGGGCCAAGGTTGCCACGAACCCTCGGGGGAGATCTTACCTCCCACGATCGAGGTTGGCTCGGTCGCTCGGAAGAGATCTCATCTCTGATCGAGGTTGTCTCGATCACTCGGGCCGAGGTTGCCGAACCCTCAGGGGAGATCTTATTTCCTACGATCAAGGTTGATGCGGGCGCTCAGGGGAGATCTTATCTCCTACCGAGGTTGATGGAGATAATGTTTCTTGTAGACTTTGGAGCTCGGACTTGGACTTTGCTCGCGTTAGGATGAGGTTCTCCTCCTACTCCCAACGGACTGTGGGGGCACCTTCAGACCGTCGTCCGTGACTCTCCCCCTATCTCGTCTAAAATGAATGAGGCCTTCAACTTTACTCGCATTAGGATAAGGTTCTCCTCCTATTCCTAACGGGCTGTGGGGGCACATTTGGACCGTCGTCCATCTCCCCCCATCTCGTCTAAGGTGAACGAGACCTTCAACTTTACTCGCATTAGGATGAGAGATTTCCCTCCTGCTCCTAACGGGCTGTGGGGGCACCTTCGGACCGTCGTCCGTGACTCTCCCCCCATCTCGTCTAAAATGAACGAGACCTTCAACTTTGCTCACGTTAGGACGAGGTTTCCGTCCTGCTCCTAACGGGCTATGGGGGTACCTTCGGACCATCTTCCGTGACTCTCTCCCTATCTCGTCTAAGGTGAATGAGGCCTTCAACTTTGCTCGCATTAGGATGAGATTCTCCTCCTGTTCCTAATGGACTGTGGGGGTACATAAGGGCCGCTGTCAGGGCCTCTCCCTCCATCCCGTCCTTTATGAATGGGGCCTTCAAATTTGCTTACGTTAGGATGAGGTTCTCCTCCTGTTCCTAACGGGCAGTGGACAAGGATCTTCGAAGCTCGGGAGAGATCTTATCTCTATCCGAGGTTGATGCGATCGCTCGGGAGAGATCTTATCTCTAGCCGAGGTTGTCGCTCAACCTCGGTCGCTTGGGAGAGATCTTATCTCTAGTCGAGGTTGATGCGGTCGCTCGAGAGAGATCTTATCTCTAGTCGAGATTGTTGCTCAACCTCGGTCGCTCGGGAGAGATCTTATCTCTAGTCGAGGTTGTCTCTCGAGAGAGATCTTATCTCTGATCGAGGTTATCAGCGATCGCTCGGGAGAGATCTTATCTCTGACCGAGGTTGTCATCGGTCGTTCAGGAGAGATCTTATCTCTAACCGAGGTTATCCACGGTTGCTCGGGAGAGATCTTATCTTTAGTCGAGGTTGTCTCGATCGCTCGGAAGAGATCTTATCTCTAGCCGAGGTTGTCGCTCAACCCCGATCGCTCGGGAGAGATCTTATCTCTAGCCGAGATTGTCTCTCGAAAGAGATCTTATCTCTGACAGAGGTTATCTCGATCGCTCGGGAGAGATCTTATCTCTGGCTGAGGTTGACTCGGGGTTGTCCACGGTCACTCGGGAGAGATCTTATCTCTAACCTAGGTTGTCTTGGTCGCTCGGGAGAGATCTTATCTCTAACCAAGGTTGATGCAGTCGCTCGAGAGAGATCTTATCTCTAACTGAGATTGTCGCTCAACCTCGGTCGCTTGGGAGAGATCTTATCTCTAGCCAAGGTTATCTCTCGGGAGAGATCTTATCTCCCGCAGCTGAGGTTGCCTCGGGGGAGATCTTATCTCCTGCAGCCGAGGTTGACGCGGGCGCTCGGGGGAGATCTTATCTCCTGCAGTCGAGTTTGCCTCGAGGAAGATCTTTTCTCCTACAACCGAGGTTGAAGGTCTTTGATCTGCTCGTGCTAGGATGAGGTTCTCCTCCTATTCCTAATATGGCAACTATTGACTGCTTCTTCCCTATCATCATAGAGTTTTTATGCCCAGTAACAATATAATTGAAGGAGAAGAATTTTACCAAGGAAAAGTTACGGGCAGCACATCTCCATTTCAGGGTCGTGGGAGCGTTGTTCTTTCAGGTTCCCTTGGGCAGCAAGGCCTGGGCTGGACGACCTCCTCTATCTCATGCTGGCCTTCTCAATTTAGAGCAAGCTTCTCTAAGCTTTGACACTGGAAGATGATGGATTGCCGATGTGCCAAGCTCCTCCCGAGGGTGATGTTGATGATGCCGCAAGATGACCGACCTTCTTATTGTTTCTGATTATGGTAGCGCCATTGACCGATCTTCTCCTGCTTCAGGCTGGCATCGAAGGAATTTATCCAGCCACCTCTTCCTAACGAGCTTCTTAATTTCATCTCGAAGCTGGATGCATTCCTCAGTGTCGTGGCCATGGTCGCGATGGTAGAGGTAGTACTTGCTTCGATCGCGCTTGTTTGGGGGAGACCGTAACCCTTCTGGTCTTGGCAGCTGGTTCTTAACTTCCATGAGAATTTGAGTTTGAGGAGCATTGAGGGGGGCGTAGTCGTGGAACCTTTTGAGAGGAGGACTTCTTCGCACCCTTCTGTCGGGGCTTCCTTGGTGGTGAGCTTGAGAAGTTCGAGCCTTGCTTGTGCTGGAGAGGTCATGAGCACGATCGAACTTCCTGTGAAACCTTCTGCGGGTGAACTTCATGCTTCTTAGTTCAGACTTCCTTGACGACTAGCTCGAGGGGGAGCTTGGCCTGGCTTGCCCGAACTTCATTCCACCTACGGTGAATTCTTTGTAGGGGCTTCCTTGAAGACATACTTGAGGGGGACTTCGGCCTCGCTTGCGCTGGGAGGTCGTGAACGCGGCCGAACTTCATTCCACCCTCCTTGTGAAACTTTCTATGGGAGAACTTCTGCTCTCCATTTCTCCTTCTAAGGGCGATTGGTATGCCCAAATGCTCTTCCTTAAGATCGGTTCCTCGCATCCTCATGGCGGGTTTACTGGCAAAGTCTCCACCAGAGGCTGTTGCATAGCCTGCATCATCTCGGTGGGGCCACGAATCCGATCAGCAAGTTGAACTGCTCCACATCTACGGTGGCTTCGGATGGAACCTAGGCTACCGGGACTGAAATGGGAGTAGATGGACCTGGCGTGAAGGTCGTCGATCGTCGAGTCGAAGCTCTCCTAGGAGGCATCTTCTCTTCAGAAATAGAGAGGAAGGAGGGAGATCTCTAGAGAGGGAAGAGAGAAATCATCGTCGAACACTCCTTTAAGAACAAGGAAACCTCGAAGGTTCAACCTTGAGACAACCTCGACTGTAGGAGATAAGATCTCCTCCGAGCGCTTGCATAAACCTCGACTGTAGGAGATAAGATCTCTCCCGAGGAAACCTCGGCTATAGGAGATAAGATCTCCCCCGAGGGTCCGGGCCAACTTCGGCAATAGGAGATAAGATCTTTCCTGAGGCAACCTCGGCTGTAGGAGATAAGATCTCCCCCGAGCATCCACATCAACCTCGGCTGTAGGAGATAAGATCTTCCCCGAGACAACCCGACTACAGGAGATAAGATCTCCCCTGAGGGTCCGAGCCAACTTTGGCAGTAGGAGATAAAAATCTTCCTCGAGGCAACCTCGACTGCAGGAGATAATATCTCTCCCAAGTGCCTGCATCAACCTCGGCTGCAAGAGATAAGATCTCCCCTAAGGCAACCTCGGCTACTGGAGATAAGATCTTTCCGAAGGAAACCTCGACTGCAGGAGATAAGATCTCCCCCGAGGGTCCGGGCCAACTTCGACAGCAGGAGATAAGATCTCCCCCGAGGCAACCTCGGCTACAGGAGATAAAGATCTCCCCCGAGCACCTGCATCAATCTCGACTGTAGGAGATAAGATCTCCTCCGAGGCAACCTCGACTGTAGGAGATAAGATTTTCCTCGAGGAACCTCGATTGTACAAGATAAGATCTTCCCCGAGGGTCCGGGCCAACTTCGACAGCAGGAGATAAGATCTCCCCCGAGGCAACCTCGGTGGCAGGAGATAAGATCTCTCCTGAGTGCTCGCATCAACCTCGACTGCAGAAGATAAGATCTCTTCTAAGGCAACCTCGGCTACTGGAGATAAGATCTCCCCCGAGGAAACCTTAGTTGTAGGAGATAAGATCTCTCTCGAGGGTCCGGGCCAACTTTGACAGCAGGAGATAAGATCTCCCCCAAGCGCCCGCATCAACCTCAGCTGCAAGAGATAAGATCTCCCCCGAGGAAACCTCGGCTACAGGAGATAAGATCTCCCTTGAGGGTCCAAGCCAAGCTTGGCTGCAGGAGATAAGATCTCTCCCGAGCGCTCGCATCAACCTCGGCTGCAGGAGATAAGATCTCCCCCGAGGCAAGCACGGCAGCAGGAAATGAGATTTCCACCAAGACAACCTCGGCTAGTGATAAAATCAGAGACAAGATTGGAGACAACCTCGATCAGAGATGAGATCTCTCTCGAGCAACCACGTCAACCCCGGCTGTAGATCAGATCTCTCCTGAGCACCCGTATCAACCTCGGTAGGAGATGGGATCTCCCTCGGGCTTCAACTTTAACATCAACTTTAGCTGGAGATGAGATCTCCCCCGAGCTTCGACCTGAACCAGCATGGAGCCCAGAAGAGGACTTCGACAGTCATCTTTTTTTGCACTCCCATCCTTCGAGTTTCGAACTCGGGAGTGGGAAAACTATTGTTGAGGATAAATCCCGCTCCTATCGAAGTCCGGTAAGCCACTAGCCATGAAAAAGCTTCAGCGGATGGGTCTTAGCCGTACCCCTTCAGTCGGACGAACTCCTCAGCGGTCGAGCTCCTTCGGACTCTCAGAGGTCAGACCGAACCCCCTCAGTCGACCAAACTCATTCGAACCCCTTCGATCGGGCAAACTGCTTAGCGGTCGAACTCTTTCGAACCCCTTCAGTTGAGCGAACTGCTTAGTGGCCGAGCTTTTTGGGCTCCCAGCTGCCGAGCTGCTTCGAAACCCTTCAGCCGACCGAACTGCTTAGCGGCTGAGCTCCTTGGACTCCCAGCAGCTAGGCTTTAGCCGAATCCCTTAGCGGTCGAGCTACAGTCGGACTCCCATAAGAGTCAAACTCTCTCTGCGCCCTTCCAGCCAGATGCTTATGAGAGTCGAACTCCCTCCAAGCTTCCTCTTCGGTCGGACTTCTTCAGGAGCTGGACTTATCCTAGACATCCTTCGGTCAAACTTCTTCAAGAGCTGGACTCCTCCCAGATACCCCCTTCAGTCGGCCGAGCTCCTATCGAACTCTTCAGTGATCAAGCCTTAGCCGCGCACCTCCAGTCAGATGCCTATGGGAGCTAAACTCCTTTCGAGCTTCCTCTTCAGAAGTTCGAACTCCTCCAAAATGGGTACACGTTGAAGCCCTTCAACCCTTCATTCGACTCCGAGCGGCTCAGTATCAAGATAGCTGCAACTATCACCATCAGTCCGCCGCAAGCGACAGCGATCCGCTATCAAGCAGCGATGGCTGTCACCATCAATCCACTGCAGACGGCATCTTTTCCTTGGATTGACTCCATCGAACCTCGAGCGGTCCGCCAGCACGCGGCTACAGCTGTCACCATCAAGCTCTGCCGATAAAAAGAACCCTCCAGATACGCTATCTCTAACCTCTGATCTCTAAGCTCTAAGCTCTATGGAACTCATTCCTGAGCACTCCATTCTTGTTGGTCAGAGTTGACTTGATCATCGGAGGGTCCTACCGGAGCCACCCCCCACCAACTCCGGACCGAACTTTGTTTTGCAGATCCCGACGGCGACCCCATCCACCTCCACTCCGGCTGATTCCGACGACGATCAATTTCTGCACCAACAAGTATTTTCTGCCCTTGGAATCTATTGGATGTTAAAACTGTTGAAGGCTGAAATCAAGTTCTTCACTTTCTCAAGATATTTCATCATGCTTTCCTCCCATGCTTCATAACTACCACTAACCTGTCCAATCACCAATTGAAAATCACTATATACTTAGAGCCGATCTGCTTCTAACTCTTTAGCTATCTTTAACCCAGCGATCAATGCTTCATATTCGACCTCATTATTAGTTGCAGAAAATTCAAAGCGCAGTGCATATTCGGCGATGATCCCTTCTGGGTTAACCAAGATCAGTCCTACGTCTGCACCAAAAGTGTTGGATGAGCCGTCCACATATAGGGCCCAGAAATCTTTAGAGAGATCAGCTCTTTCTTCAAAGGAGTTCGGCTGCAATCATAAAATGTTGGTTTCATTCTGTTCAAGCTCGGCTTCATCTGGAATGGTGCATTCCACTACAAAATCTATCAATATTTGGGCTTTAACTGATGGTCGAGGTTGGTAGTTAATGTCGAATTTGATGAGCTCAATTGCTCATTTTGCTATTCTTCCAGAGGCATCTGTTCGATGGAGAACTACCTTGATTGGTTGATCAGTCAGGAGGGTTATGGTGTAACCCTGAAAATAAGGTCGGAGTCTCCGGACTGCAATCAATAGAGCATAAGTTAGTTTTTCTAACTTGGTATACCTGGTCTCGACATCTTTCAAGACCTAATTTATGTAGTAGATCAACCACTGTACTTTTGCTTCTTCTTTAACTAAGACTGCTACCAGAGCTGCTGGGGAGATTGCTAGGTATAGAAATAGTTCTTCTCTAGGTTTGGGCTTGGCTAATAGGAAAGGTGAGCAAAGATAGTCCTTGAGCTCTTTAAAGGCTTGCTGGCATTCGGAGGTCCAGCAGAAGTCCTTTGGTTGCTTGAGAACTTGAAAAAAGGGCTTGCATTGTTCGATCGATCTTGAGATAAAGCGGTTCAGGACTGCTACCTTTTTAGTCAGATGCTGAACTTCTTTGATGGATTTAGGAGCCATCATCTCTTGAATGGCTCGAATCTTTTTGGGATTTGCTTCAATTTCGTATATTGACATCATGAACCCCAAGAATTTTTCTGAAGTCACACCGAAGGCGCATTGGTTGGGTTCAACTTCATCTTGTATTTTCGAAGGGCATCAAAGGTTTTCTTAAGGTCGGTAATGTGATTTATTGAAGTTTGACTCTTGACAAGCATATCATCTACATACACTTCCATGTTGTGGCCAATTTGCTCCTTAAAGATCTTATTGACCGACGTTGGTATGTTCCTCCTGCATTTTTGAGTCCAAAAGGCATAACCCTATAATAGTAAAGATCATGCTCAGTAATAAAAGCAGTTTTTTCCTCATCCTCTAGTACCATCCGAATTTGATTATAGTCGGAGAAGGCATCCATAAAAGTGAGGAGCTCATGGTCCGAAGTTGCATCCACCAGCTGATCAATTCTGGACAGATGGTAGCTATCTTTTGGACAGGCTTGGTTCAATTTTTTGAAATCTATGCGCATTCTTCATTTGTCGTTTGCCTTTTTGACGAGTACGATGTTGGAGATCCAGTTTGGATAGTTAACTTCTCGGATGAATCTGGCCTTAAGAAGCTTGTCAACTTCTTCTACAATTGCCTTCTTGTTAGATATATGTACCCTAGAAGCCAAAATTGGCTGACACTTGTAATACACTTCTAGGGGCAAAATTATAATTTTGACTAAAATCAATAAATGGGTTATTTTCTATCACATATGTGTATTTAGTGTCTGTGATACATCCTTTGAGTTAATGGTAATAATAATTCATATTTTCAAGAGTTGAAAATTTAAGACATGAATAATCATTATTAACTCATAAATTGCTTCTGACCATAGGATCATCACGAGGATGGTGATTGATCCGGAAGGTTGGTGTACAATCGCTTTTCTTTAGTAGATGAGTCTTGAGTCTACGGTGTGGAGACACCGGAGCGAGAGTACAGGTACTCGTTAGAGAACGAGGGCACTGAGCGTGACCACCTCGAGTAGTCATTAGGGAGTCTACCTTCTCGTCAATGACTGACTCGATGCTGCAGTAGTGTGTCTGGTTCTTTGACCTGAGATGCATCGGCAGTTCACCTTGAGGGTGTTATAGTTTGACTACACCATTACTCGGTCTCCTAGCCATATGGAACCCTGAGGTGTATGTTGGCTATAGACATGTTCATTGTAGGAACTGGATTGCATCAAGATGGAATCTATCTACCTCGGTGGTAGAGGAGCAGCCCTATGATGATCATGAGAATCAAGTCCAGAAATCCATGGCCATGGTAGAGTGAAATAATAGAAAGAGTTTCTATTTAGATTTTCACATTGGACTTGAATCGAATGATTACATCATATGACAGAGACTAGGGTTTGACGAGTTTACCTTAACCCTAATCTGATCGGGGCTCAAGATAGAAGAACTGAATCACACAGGTAGCTGCACCAAGAGGTTCGCATTCAGCTCTGATGGGTTGCCACCATATACTGCTAGGTGTCACTGGTGGATTTTGGGAGCAATTAGAATGATTTAGATGATCGATCATTCTAGCTGTTCGAATCAGAAGAGTTCTGATCCATCGAAAGGAGTTTCGATGATGTCGATGATAGAGATCATGACATATCCCATTACCATACAGAACTGAACCTAACTGGGTCACACAAACAAGGGTTTGAATCTGGTGATCATCAATTGAACTGATCTAGTTCAATTGATCTGAATGAGATTCAATTAGGTTCAAGGAAATCGTGCTAGCACTCGATTGAACCTAACGTTCTTCTTTTGCTATCATAAATAAGTTGTCCTGTCTGAGCCAAAGGAGTTTGTGCTCAATCAGAGGCCTTCATATGGTCTGACTGGAGGTTGTCCAAGTCAGAAAAGGTTGTCTTATTTGTAAGACATTACCTGCCATTTTTGGTCACCTGCCATTTCTTGTTCTTTGACTTTGGTCAAAAGTCTACCTTTGACTGGTCAAACGTTGACCATTGACCCTTTGACTTTTGACCACATGTCATGCACCTATTGGAGAGCTGGTGGGGGCCTGTCCCCCTGCCAGAACCTGGCAAGGAGGAGGGCGCACGCCAAGGGTGGCGTGAGCCCAAGTTTGGAGGAGTCTTGGAGTCCTTGTTGGACAAGGACTCCACCTCTCTTTTGGATTCCAATTAGAGTTCTCCCTAAAACCAACTTTGACTGGTCTTAGGCACCCTCTAAGTAGGAATCCAGGGGACTCTATTCCCACCAATCAGATTTAGATCTGATTTCACAAAGGGTTGTGATTGGTTGGGAATAAGAGAAGCTGGATCACAGTCAGTCTATAAATAAGACCCTGTGCCCAACTCAAAAATAAAAGTAATTGAATTGAGATCAAAGTTCCCCACACCCCAAGGCTGCCTCTCCCCTCTTCCTCCATGCCAAACCATCTTCTCCCCTTGCTCTCCACGTCCAAAAGGAGTTTTGGACCTTGGTTGGTGCGATCCAGATCAAAGAAAGGCGATCAAAAGCAAGAAGGCTGCACTGCTGCAAAGGACGACTGCAGATCTTCAAAAGGAGTTTTGAAGATCCTCCAGATCAGATCCAGATCTAATTTTTGGAGGTGTGATAGAGAAGAAGAGGATCTCTAGATCCAACCCGAGTGGATACCGGTAGAGGCCAGGTGCTTGCGTGGCTAAGATCCAGAACCTTCCGCTGCAAACAGGATCATCAATAGGATAATAGGATTACCCAGATCAGGTAAATTAAATTTGATTTAATTTATTTTTTTAATTTTATTTTATTAAAATAATAAGAATCAGATCTGAAACATATCAAGATCTGATTGGAATCAAGAGAAAAAGTTTTGAAATATATCTCTTGATCTGATCAGATCTGAACGAACCTGGACCGGAAAATCAGGATTTCCCTTCACTTCTGTCTCTCTAAGGCATGGATCCACATCTTTTTTTTCATTGGCCGATGTTTTGGAACAACAGCCAAACGATGCTCCACGACTTCCACATCGATTTTCGGCATGTCCGCGAGGATCCATGCAAAAATATTTACATTTCTTCGAAGGAATTGGACGAGCTGCTCTTGTATCCCATTCGTTAGATTAGAACCAATCTGTACTATGTGCTTCACATTTCCATCATTCAGAGAGATTGAGATAAGATCTTTCATTGATTCTCTCCTTTCTTCCGTGAGGTCATCTCGGACAACTAACCCGTCAACATGATAAGGGTCGGACTATTCTTCCTTTTACAAGGCAATTGAGTAGCAGTGCCTTACCAGAGCTTGATCTCCTCTGACCTCTCTGATCTCATAACTTATCGAAAATTTGATCTTCAAATAATAAGTTGACACCACCACCCGAAGTGTATTTAGACCAGGTCGGTCGAGAATTGCATTGTAAGCAGAGAGAGCCTTTACTACCAGAAAATCCACTTGCGCTCTGGATTGTCTTAGATATTGTCCTGCAGCCACAGCTAGAGTTATTACACCTTCAACTAGTAATGCAGCACCAGCGAAGCCTACTAGTGGGAAGTTTATTGATCCAAGTCGACTATTAGATATTGATATTTTAGAGAAAGCATCATAAAACAAGATGTCAGCTGAACTTTCATTATCAACTAGGATGTGACGTACATCATAGTCTGCTATATTTAAAGAGATTACAACCACATCATTGTGCAAAAATTATACTCTCCATGCATTTGCCTCAGTGAAGATTATGAGTTCTTCAGTCCTCCATCTCTTCACCGATCCTTCAGATCCACTGGCCTCTTCTCGCTGAAGTCCCCTAGAGATAGTGTTGATGATATCGAGAGGCGGCCGATCTTCTTGTTGTTCCTTCCTTCTTGGTGGCTCTGATTGCGACAGTGCCCTCGATCGATTTTCTCTTACTTTAGATCGACATTTAAGGAATCGATCCAGCCGACCTCTCCTGATGAACTTCTCGATCTCGTCTTGGAGTTGAATGCATTCTTCAGTATCGTGGCCATCGTCATGATGGTAGAGACAGTACTTGTTAGGATTGCACTTACTAGGATGAGTGCGCATTCTTTCAAGCCTCAGCAGTTGCTTCTTGATCTCCATCAATACTTGCATTTTTGAAGCATTGAGGGGCGTGTAGTTATGAAACCTTCTAGGGGGAGAAGTTCTTCATGCCCTTTTGTCGGAGCTTCTTTGACGTCGAGCTCGAGGAGGAGTTTGAGCTCGCTTGTGCTCAAGGAGAGTTTGTTAGCATGGTCAAACTTCATTCAGCCCTCCACCAGCTGCGGGCTTATTAGACTCGTCCGTCTGTCACTCTCCTACGGATTCTCCATCCTTCAACTTGAAGGCTTCTTCCGCTCGGATATGTCCTTCAGCTCGAGCTAGCAGATCAGCAAAGTTTTTGGGATACTTCTTCTTCAGAGAGAATAACAAATCATTCTTCTGAAGACCATCCTTCAGCACGGCCATTGCAATAGACTGGTTCAAATTTTGAACTTCCAGCACAGCAGCATTGCGATTGACATAAGCCCAGATGGACTCTCCTTTCTTCTGCTTGATGTTGATGAGAGAGTCTGAACCTCTCTGGGGATACCGGCTGCTAACAAAATGAGCCACAAACTGATGGCTCATCTAGTCAAAGAAGAAGATCGTATCTAGCTTCAACATTGAATATCAGTTTCTTGCTTCTTCCTTCAAGATAGATAGGAAAGCTCAACATAAGATGACATCTGGTGCACCATGGAGCAGCATCATAATCCGAAAGGTTTCTAGGTGATCGATCAGATCAGAGATTCTATCATAGCTTTCAAATTGGGGAAGCTTAAAGTTTGGTGGAATAGACTCTTGCATAATTTGGGGAGAGAAAGGAGGATCGATGTAGACGTCGTCATGATGAGCCGGAGCGACGTGGCAGAGTTTCTCAATCTATCAGTCCATCTCTTAAAATTTTTGATCGAAGATGTCATCTCGATCACAGATCTTGAAAGACTTCCGACTGTAGATGGGGAAGGTCTCTTTCGAAGAAGAATCATGATCTGAACAAGAATTCTTTGCTCTCTATTTCTTCTTCCTAGGGGCGATGGGTATGCTAGCCCAAGTGCGTCTCCTTGGATCTGATTTCTGACATCTCGATGGTAGGTTTTTTAGCAAAACCACCATCGAGGTTGCTGCATGGCCTGCACCATTTTGGTGAGGCCCTGAATCCACTACATCAACAAGTTAAACTGCTCTTGGTCTACCATGACTGCTGGTGGAGGAGGTTGAAGCACCGATGATGAAACAAAAATAGATGGATCTGGCTCAGATCTGATAGTAGAAGCGGTAGATCTCTGGATAGTTGCCTTCTTTGGAGGTATTTCTTGGAATTGAGGGAGAAGATGGAGATAAATCTTGAAGAAGAAGATCTACAGGGTTGACTGAGCAGTTCTTTAAGAACAAGGGTTTACAAATTATCCTTCCTCTAGTGTCAATCCTGTTAGTGCAGAATCTGGTTGACGTCAGATCGAGCTGGAGTTGAGGAAGAAGAGGCCTCCGTCGGTGATCTATAAAATAAAATCTCATCTAGAATCGATGGTGGTGGCTTCGATAGGATCCTCCGATGATCAAGTCAGCTCTTCTGACCAATAGAAATGGAGTGCTCAGAAAAGAATTCAGTAGAGTTTTGGGAAGAAGAAGAAAGCTTAGAGAAAACGTATATGGAGGGTTCCTTTTATAGATGGAACCTATAACAAACTTGAAAGTGACAACCATAACCATCGGATAGTGGGCCGCTCGAGGCCACGTGAAGTTTGTTGTGGAGAGTAGTGTCCATTATCATGACGTGCCCATTCATTGGGATTTAATAGTTGAAGTTCAGAGAAAGCAGGCATTGGTTGGTGAAGAGCTTTGACATATATTAATTTCAGAGAAGTTTGGACTCCTCTAAGTTGTTTATCAATGAGTTGATTCATGCCGTGTAGAGAGCTGTAGATTAAAAAGGGTTTGACTAAAAGAAATCGTCTAGAAGAAATACGACTAGAGGGGATCATTCAGGAGGAATGCTAGTTGAAATCTGAAAGTAATCCACTAGAGGAATCTGAATGGAGTTCAACTGATGGAGAAGTCTGGTTGCAAGAGAAGTCCGAAAAGAGTTCGATTGATGGAGAGATTCGAAAGGAGTCTGACTGATGAAGAAGTTCAACTAAAAGAGAAGTCCGGGAGGAGTTCGATTGAAGGAGAAGTTCGGCTACAGGAGAAATTCGGAAGAAGTTTGAAAAGAGTCTGACTGATGGAGAAGTCCGATTGAAGGAGAAGTCTGGAAGGAGTTTGGCTAAAGAAGAAGTTCAACTGATGGAGAAGTCTGAAAGAAGTTTGACTGGTGGAGAAGTGGCGATTGAAGCTCTTCTATGATTATAAATTACACTTGACTGAGCATAAGATCGAACTTCGGCGGGAGCGGGGTTTACTCCCAACAAAAGTAATAACATAGTTAAATTTAAGAAGTGATAAAGTAGTTATCTCAAGAAAGATTGCAAGTGTATCCTTCTTGTGATCCTGAGAATTCAGTTGATGGATCCTCTCAATTTCTGTCGGCAGCATGCATCCCTTGATAAGGGACCGAACTACTCTCCAACTGCTGAGAGTAGCATTCTTCCAATTGATGTCATCAGTGCTCGGTTCTCCAACCTCCTTTTATTTCTTAAGTTTTTTAGCGACCATAGATTTCTTCTTCTCTTCGGCCTTCTTCATCCTCATAGCAGCAGATGCTGGAGCCACGGTATCAGTGGAAGTGTTCGGAGTTGGCAAAGTTGCTCCGACCTTCATAATTGCGGTAGTAAGATTGGTGGTGGTCTGGCTCGATTCAGTAGTCCTGGCCCTTTTTGATGAACCGGTCGAACTTGAACCTTTCCTCTTCCTCGAACAATCTGCCTCCAGTAGCTTAGTTCTTCGGGGGTCATCTCTATCAAAAAAACCAAGCAAAAATTAAATAGGGCTAAGAAAATAAGAAAAGCATAAACTAATACCTTCAAGATTGGTGGGACTCAAGCCGAGGTTGAAGAGCGTCTGATCAGACAGTAATTATGCTAGTGTGGGCACCTTATAATCCTTTAAGATTTTAACAGACTTAAGATCACTCTTTTCTAACCCTGAAGCTTTACAGACTGATTGTCTAAGTTGACCCCAAGAAGGAAGTTTCCATTCGATGGATGGGTTAACAACAAAAAGAAATTTCTCTTTCCACTTGTGAATGGAGGAAGGAGCACCCATGATCAACCCCTTCTTGCCAAACTGAAAAAAATATACCACTAGTCCTTAGTAATGGGGTAATGCTTAACAGCGAAAAAGGTTCAAAATAAAGAGATCGTTGCCTAGACCTCGACTAGAAAGCAAGCTACTAAAAATCATAAAATAAAGCGAAAAGAGTTTGGAACTACAAAAGATAAAGATATACTACAAGAAAACTGACTATCAGCGATGACTAAATACCATCGCTAATAGTCAGTCTGCCGTCATGAATGCTATTAGCAACGATGTACCATCGCTAAAAGTCCAACGGATATACCTTTATTGCTAATTATCATTATTAGTGATGGCAACTATTACCATCACTAATAAGTAATTAGCGATGGCATTAGCGACAAAGATGCCATCACTAAAAATTTTAATTTTTATTAATTAAACTAATAAAAATCTATTAGCGGTGGTATTTTTGTCTCTAATAATTTTTAATTTTTTAAAAAAAATTTAGAAAACTATTAGCAATGATAATTTTATCGCTAATATAATTGCTAATAATTTTTAATTTTTAAAAAATTATAATTAAATAATTTAAAATCTACTAATAAATAATAATATTTTTTAAAATTTATTAAAAATAAGTTAATAACTATTTAACATAATCATAAATATAAAATTAATTATATTATATTAAAAATATAAATTATATAATTTTACATTAAGATACTGCTTTATAAGTATCAAAATTATATATAAATAAAAAAAAAGGGTAATGTCCTCCTTGTTCTCCTCCTTCACATCCTTCGACTCATCTTTAGTAGTTGGTAGATGAGAGCCGGATATTCCAGCATCTTGAAACAAAGAAAAATAAAATATTATTCATAAGTTTCGATATGGAGGCATATCTTTCGATGCAAAGGCATATCTTTCGATACTCTCCTTCGATTCTCGAACAGATTATTTTTATATATTTTATTCTATGATATGAAATTATAGACACTCCTGGCCCATCAATTGGATGGTTAGATTGAATTTTTAGCCATAAGATCTCCTTTCTCGACTCAAGCATAGTCTAAATATGTGAAGCTTCTAAATATGAAAATATAAAACAAGTATAAGAGTTTACTAATAGAATTATCTGATATAATGGCTGGAACAATGAGCCTAGCTGGTCGCATAGTCATGGATCTTGAAAAGCCTCCACGATCGCATCGTAGACGACATCCTGAAAGCTCTGAGATTGCTAGCTCAGAAGCCTCTATATGACCTCCTTCATGTGGGCATCGCTTCAAATCTGAAATGTTGAGGCCTGTGAGGACATCTAAGATGATCAAACCATTGGAGGATCGAAGCTGTAGTCGAATCCTATGACCCGACTCCTACTTCCCCGTATGGTGATCTTGAGCCATCCCTCAAGATCAAAGGTGGGCTGAGTGGATGGGTCATCACTGTACCATACAATGACGTATTCTACGTAATCCATTATATAGTTCAGAAATACATTAGTTCTAATATACATATCAGATCCTATAATAATTTAATAAATATAGTTTGAAATTCTTACCGTGATCTATCATGATCTAGAATCTAAATAATCACCAATCCTCTTAGATCGATATATGACCTCCCACAACTACAGCTGGCTTGGTGGATGATCTAATTGCCATGTCTATAATAAGTAAATAATATAATTAAATTAATTAAAGCATACATATAAGAGTTTTTATAGATTTATTAAAGAATTTTGGTATAGATTTCTTACCAGTTTATCGGCCATAATATAAAAAAAAATTAGGTAATGTCCTTCTCGTCCTCTCCTACTTATCTTTAGTAGCTGGTGGATGAGAGCCGAATATCCCAGCATCTTAAAATTAAAAAAAAAAATTATTTATAAGTTTTGATACAGAGACGTATCTTTTGATATGAAGGCGTATCTTTTGATACTATCCTTCGATTCTTAAATAGATTATTTCTACACATTTTATTCTATGATATAGAACTATAGACATCTTCGATCCATCAATTGGATGGTTAGATTGAATTTTTAGCCCCTATATCATCTTTCTCAACTCAAGCGTAGTCTAAATATATGAAGCTTCTAAATATAAAAACTTAAAAGAAGTATAAGAGTTTACTAATAGAATTATCTAATGCGATAGCTGGGACAACGAGCCTAGTTGGTTGTGCAGCCGTGGTTCCTGAAAAGCCTCCATGACTGCATTATGGATGACATCTCGAATGCTCTAAGATTGCTAGCTCAGAAGCCTTTGCACAACCTCCTCCATGTGGGCATTGCTTTAAATCTGGGAGGTCAAGGCCTGTGAGGATGCCAAAGATGATCGAGCCACTGGAGGGTTAAAGCTATGGCTGAATTTTATGATCCGACTTCTACTCACCCCTCTGATGATCTTGAGCCATCCCTTAAGATCAAGGGTGGGCTGAGTGATAGGTCATCATCATACCATGCAATGACGTACTTCACATAATTCGCTATACAGTTCAAAAATACATTAGTTCTAATATACATATCAGATCCTGTAATAATTTAATAAATATAGTTTGAAATTCTTACTGCGATCTAGCGGAACCTAGAATCTAAATAATCACCAGTCCTCGTAGACCGGTATGTGGCCTCCCACAACTATAGCTAGCTTTATGGATGACCTAGTTGCCATGTTTATAATAAATAAATAATATAATTAAATTAATTAAAGCATATATATAAGAGTTTTTATAGTTCTAGTAAAGAGTTTTGGTATAGATTTCTTATCAGTCTGTCAGCCATAGTATAAAAAAAAATTAGGTAACGTCCTCCTCATCCTCCTCCTCCTCATCCTCCTGCTCATCTTTAGTAGCTGATGAATAAGAGCTGGATATCCCAGCATCCTAAAATAAAAAAAAATAGAATATTATTTATAAGTTTCGATATAGAGGCGTATCTTTTGATACGAAGGCGTATCTTTCGATATTCTCCTTCGATTTTCGAATAGATTATTTCTACACATTTCATTCTATGATACAGAACTATAGACACTACCGGCCCATCAATTGGATGGTTAGATTGGATTTTTAGCCCCTATATCCCCTTTCTCAACTCAAGCATAGCCTAAATATATGAAGTTTCTAAATATGAAAACTTAAAACAACTAATAGAGTTTACTAATAGAATTATCTGATGTGATGACTTAGACAATGAGTCTAACTGGTCATGCAGCCACAGGTCCTAAAAAGCCTCGACAACTACATTATGGACGACATCCCAAATGCTCTAAAGTTGCTAGTTCAGAAGCCTCTACACGACCTCCTCCATATGGGCATCGCTCTAAATCTAGAACGTCGAGGCCTATGAGGATGTCGAAGATGATCGAGCCACTGGAGGGTTGAAGCTGTGGCTGAATCTTATGACCTGGCTTTTACTCACCCCTCCGATGATCTTGAGCCATCCCTCAAGATTAAGGGTAGGCTAAGTGACGGGTCATCGCCATACTGTATAATGATGTACTCCACATAATCCACTGCACAATTTAGAAATATATTAGTTCTAATATATATATCAGATCCTATAACAATTTAATAAATATAGTTTGAAATTCTTACTACGATCTATTACAACCTAGAATCTAAATAATCACCAATCCTAGACTGGTATGTGGCCTCTTATAATTATAGTTGATTTGTTGGATGACCTAGTTGCCATGTCTACAATAAGTAAATAATATAATTAAATTAATTAAAGCATATATATAAAAATTTTTATAGATCTAGTGAAGAGTTTTGGTATATATTTCTTATCAGTCTGTCGGCTATAATATGTGTACTGATGAAGCCACCCGTATGCTTGATTGGATCCTACTGGATAGTTCGATTCTACCGAACCCTCTACCATCTACTGACGTACTCCTCGCTGCTCCACTAAGGCACATAGAATAATGCCCCATAATATAAAATATTTTTTATCTTTTAAATTGATTTTCTTTACTTCTAAATTGAACTTATTCTCTTCTTTAGATTCATCTTTGTTCTTATTTCGACTACCCTAAAGCCTAGCAATTTTCATCTAACTCATCTTTCTTTTTAATATAATATTCACATATGTTCTGATATATTCATCATTTTTAACTAAAGTCCATATTTTAGTCTATGTAGACATAGTTTTTTTATAATTTCTTCCAATATTTTCTTTGATGAAATCTTTACAATATCCATTTCTACAATAATAATTAAGAGAAATATCAAATATGCATAGAAGAAAAAATTATATCAAATATCCATCAATTTTCATACGTTTCTCTTCCTTTATCTTAGCAAAAATAACAACTTGAGAATAATTCCATTAAAGTACTATTTAAATGTGCTAGATGGACAAAAGTTAGTATTCATAAAACCAAAACCAAACCAACCTATAATATGGTATTTTATAATATATAGGATTATTGTCTAAATATATATTTGGATATTGTCCTTCTTCTCATGGGTAAAATGTATTTATTCAAAATTTGTCAAATATGAAAGATATATTATACCATCAGTAGAATACTAGGTTATTATAATGGAGTGCGGATTCTATTGATGAGAAAAAAAAGAAGTCAAGAATTTTTTACTTTCATAAGAGCCGCAGGATCGGAGCTGTAGGCTTGGGATGGCGGGCAAGGCTACAGGGTCGGAGCCATGGCTCAGGGATGCAGTAGCGAAAATGAAGGAGCAGGGATGGGGCCATGGGAAGACGGTGCGGGTTAGGGCCGTGGGGTCAGGTTGCAGAGTGGGGCTGTGGGTTAGGGGCGATGGCTTGGGACATAGCCACGAAATGAAGGAGCGGGGATGGGGCCACGGGAAGACAGCATAGGTTGGGGCTGCGGGGTCAGGTTGGCGAGTTGGGGGCGATGAGGCAGGGGCCATGGGGTCGAGTCAATGACGTCGGGGCTGGCAAGGTTGGGGTGGATGCAGGCATGGAGGGACACGGGCTCGGGGCTGTGGGGTTAGGCCGGTGGTGTCGAGGGTGGTAGAGTTAGGGTGGCCGTGAGGTCGAGTTGGGGATGTCAGGGTCGGTGGGGTCGAGGCAGCTGTGGAGTTGGGTTGGCACCATCAGGGCCGACAAGGGTGGGACAGCCATGAGCATAGACAGACGCGAGCTCGAGGTTGAGGGGTCGGGCAGGCATGGGGATGGGACCGACGAGGTCGGAGTGGCCACAGGACGTCGAAGGGACAGGACGGGGAGGGAGGAAAGAAGGGGTGGGGGGTAAGGGGGGTTTAAGCATTGGTGAAAGAAGGACGAAGGGCGGAAATGAGAGAGGATAAGCGCGGGCAAGTGAAATTTTTTCCTCACGGTGGTTTTAAGGTTGTAGACTATTAGCGACAGCATACTTGCTGTCGCTAATGCCATCGGTAAAAGTATTAGCAACGAAACTCCATCGCTAAAAATAAAAATCTATCACTAATACTTTTATCAGAGAATTTTTTTTCATAATTTTTGTTAGCGACAGCAAATTTATTGTCGGTAAAAAATCTATCATTAATATTTTTTTAAAATTTTCTCTGAATATGATATAATTTTAAAATTTAAAGTCTATCTTTATCATTTATTATCTAAATAATTATTGTTAGAGTATCATCACAAAAGACTGCATCAATCTAATAGTCCTAGTTATGTCAATCAATAAAATTTGATTTTGATGGCCACGAAGGATCGCTTGATGATATGATAGATAGAGACCATTGATAGATTTAAAAATTTGCAACAATGATCTCAATGATATTTTTAGCATACTATCAAAATTTTACTTCTATCGAATATCACTATCATGGTCAATTTAGTATAAAATGATTTTGACTACTAAATAAAAAATAAGTGATCAAAAAGCCAAATAACGTCCGATTAAGGTAATTTTTTAGATAAATGATCTTCACTACTATTTTAATCATTTATATAATGGTGATCATAAAATCCAAACCATACATATGTGAACCATCCATGTTAAGCAGGTCTTACAAAAGTACAAGTATAATTACTTAAGAACTTTAAGAATAAGTATCTGAAGAAAAAATTCTGATTTCTCGGATCAGGTTCATTCAGATCTGATCGGATCGAGAAAGATATTTCAAAAATTTTTTTTCATGTATCCAGATCAGATTTGAGATGTTTTAGATCTGAGATGTTTCAGATCTGATTTTATAGATCTAATAAATAAAAATAAAAATAAAAATAAATTAAATCTAATTTAATTTATACCTTGATGTGGTAATCTGATTACCCTTTGATGATCCTGCTGATTGCCTGAGGCTCTGGATCTAGCCATGCAAGCACTTGGCCTCTACCGATATCCACTTAGGTTGGATATGGAGATCTTCTTCTTCTTTATTACTTCTCCAAAAATCAGATCTAGATCTAATTTGGAGAATCTTCAAAATTTTTTTTGAAGATCAGCAGTCGTCTCCACAGTAGTGCTGTCTTCTTCCTTTCTCGTCAGCCTTTTCTTGCTTGGATCGCACCAAACAAAGCCCAACTTTTCTTGGGCGTGGAGAGGAGAGAGAGGATTAGAAGATGGCATGGAGGAGGAAGAGGGGCAGCCTTGGGGCATGGCTAAGAGGAAACTCTATCAAAGTGGGGTGCATATAGGGTTTATTTATAGACCCTGCTGTGCCTTGCAATGCCACATCATCCCGACCAATCGCGTTACTTCGTACAATCAGATCTAAATCTGATTGATGGGATGAAATCACCTGATCCAATCAGATGAGAGCCCCATAAATTCATCCTTAGATGGCTTCTAAGACTGGTCAAAGTCTATAGGTAAGGGTCACCTAAGTAGAATCCAAGAAGCAACCTAAAGTCTCATCCGCATGGGACTCCAGACGACCCTATCCATAAGCGCACGCCATCCTAGGCATGCACCTCCTTCTTTCCAAAATTCAGTAAGGGGACAAGTCTCTATCTGCTCTCCAATAAGTGCATGACACATGGGCAGATGTCCAAGGGTCGAAGGTTAACGTTTGACCAAAGTCAAAGGACAAGAATTAGCAGGTGATGAAAAATGATAGGTGTTGTCTCAAATTTATCTCATAAATTAAGACATCCTTTTTTGACCTGGACAAGCTTCAGTCAGATCAAGTAAAGGTACTTGAGTGAGCACAAACTCATTTGGCACAATCGAGATAACTTTTAATGATAATAAAAAGAGAACGTTAGGTTCAATCGTATGCTAGCATGATTTCCTTAATCTAATTGAATTTAATTCAAATCAATTAAACTAGGTTAGTCCAATTGATGATATCCAGATCTAAATCCTTGTTTGTGTGATCCAGTTAGGTTCAGTTTTATATGGTAATGAGATATATCGTGATCTCCATCATTGACATCATCGAAACTCCTTTCGGTGGATCAAAACTCCTCTGATTCAGACAACTGGAATGATCGATCATCTAAATCATTTTAATTGCTCCCAAAATCCATCAATGACACCTAGCAGTATATGGTGGCAATCCATCAAAATTGAAAATGAACCTCTCGGTGCAGCTACTTGTGTGATTAAGTTCTTCTATCTTGAGCCCTGATCAGATTAGGGTTAAGGTGAACTCATCAAACCCTAATTTCTATCATATAATTTAATCATTTGATTCAAGTTCGATGTGAAAACCTTAATAAAAACTCTTTCTATTATTTCACTCTCTACCATGACCATGGACTTATGGACTTGATTCTCATGATCATCATAGGACTGTTTCTCTTCTACCAAGGTAGATAGATTTCCTCTTGGTGCAATCCAATTCCTATAATGAACATGCTATAGCCAACATACACCTCAAGATTTTGAATGGCTAGGAGATCGAGTCATGGTGTAGTCAAACTATAACACCCTCTAGGTGAACTACCGATGCACCTTAGGTCAAAGAACCAAACATACCACTGTAGCTTTGAGTCAGTCATCAACGAGAAGGTAGACTTTCTTATGACTACTCAAGGTGGTCACGCTCAGTGCCCTCGTTCTCTAACGAGTACTTATACTCTCGCTATGGTGTCTCTACATCATAGACTCAAGACTAATCTACTATGAAGAAGCGATTGTATACCAATCTTTTGGATCAATCACCATCCTCATAATGATCTTACGGTCAGGAGCATTTTATGAGTTAATAAATAAAAATTTATGTCTTAAATTTTCAACTCTTGAAAATATGAATTATCATTATCATTAACTCAAGGGATGTATCACAGAGACTAAATACATATTTATGATAGAAAATAACCCATTTTATTATTTATAGTTAAAATTATAATTTTATCTCTAGAAGTATAATACAAGTGTTAGTCAATTCTGGCTTCTAGGGTACACATATCTAACAAACTCTCACTTGATCTCAAGCCAATTGGCTATAAATCTAAGTTCGATCTTCTTAAGGTGGGCTTCGATCTTCTGCTGTCCCAATGACTTTGTAAGTGGGTTCACTGCATTGTCTGCAGAGTCGACTCTCTTGACCTCGATGTAATCCTTCTCGAGGTAATCGTGGATGAGGTGGTATCGTCGCTCAATATACTTAGATTTCTGATGAGACCTCGTGGATGAGGTGGTATCACCATTATTGTCGTAGTACAGAGGAATGGCATCTGATGGCATCACTTCGATCTCTGCATTAAACTTTTTGTACCAGAATGCCTACTTTGCAGCTTTTGACAACAATGGCGACAAAAAGGAGCCAAGATCTCATCGAAAATTCAAGCACATCGAGCGGCGATACCATCTCATCCATGATTATCTCGAAAAGGATTACGTCGAGGTCAAGAGAATCGACTCCACAAACAATATGGCAGATCCACTTACAAAGTCGTTGGGCCAATAGTGAAGGAAAATCCTGATTTTTCGGACCAGGTTCGTTCAAATCTGATCAGATCGAGAGATATATTTTAATTTTTTTTTCTTGATCCTAATTAGATCTGGGATATTTCAGATCTAATTTTATTATTTTAATAATAAAAATAAAATAAAGATAAATTAAATCAAATTTAATTTACCTGATTTGGGTAATCCTATTACCCTGTTGATGATCCTGTTTGCAGCGGAAGGTTCTGGATCTAGCCACGCAAGCGCCTGGCCTCTACCGATATCCACTCGGGCTGGATCTGGAGATCCTCTTCTTCTCTATCACACCTCCAAAAATTAGATCTGGATCTGATCTGGAGGATCTTCAAAACTCCTTTTGAAGATCTGCAGTCGTCCTTTGCAGCAGTGCAGCCTTCTTGCTTTTGATCGCCTTTCTTTGATCTGGATCGCACCAACCAAGGTCCAAAACTCCTTTTGGACGTGGAGAGCAAGGGGAGAAGATGGTTTGGCATGGAGGAAGAGGGGAGAGGCAGCCTTGGGGTGTGGGGAACTTTGATCTCAATTCAATTACTTTTTTTTTTTGAGTTGGGCACAGGGTCTTATTTATAGACTGACTGTGATCCAGCTTCTCTTATTCCCAACCAATCACAACCCTTTGTGAAATCAGATCTAAATCTGATTGGTGGGAATAGAGTCCCCTGGATTCCTACTTAGAGGGCGCCTAAGACCAGTCAAAGTTGGTTTTAGGGAGAACTCTAATTGGAATCCAAAAGAGAGGTGGAGTCCTTGTCCAACAAGGACTCCAAGACTCCTCCAAACTTGGGCTCACGCCACCCTTGGCGTGCGCCCTCCTCCTTGCCAGGTTCTGGCAGGGGGACAGGCCCCCACCAGCTCTCCAATAGGTGCATGACATGTGGTCAAAAGTCAAAGGTCAATGGTCAACGTTTGACCAGTCAAAGGTAGACTTTTGACCAAAGTCAAAGAACAAGAAATGGCAGGTGACCAAAAATGGCAGGTAATGTCTTACAAATAAGACAACCTTTTCTGACTTGGACAACCTCCAGTCAGACCATATGAAGGCCTCTGATTGAGCACAAACTCCTTTGGCTCAGACAGGACAACTTATTTATGATAGCAAAAGAAGAACGTTAGGTTCAATCGAGTGCTAGCACGATTTCCTTGAACCTAATTGAATCTCATTCAGATCAATTGAACTAGATCAGTTCAATTGATGATCACCAGATTCAAACCCTTGTTTGTGTGACCCAGTTAGGTTCAGTTCTGTATGGTAATGGGATATGTCATGATCTCTATCATCGACATCATCGAAACTCCTTTCGATGGATCAGAACTCTTCTGATTCGAACAGCTAGAATGATCGATCATCTAAATCATTCTAATTGCTCCCAAAATCCACCAGTGACACCTAGCAGTATATGGTGGCAACCCATCAGAGCTGAATGTCTATCTTGAACCTCAAACCTCTATGGTGCAGTAATCATTCTGTGTGATTCAAGTCCAATGTGAAAATCTAAATCTTAGAAACTCTTTCTATTATTTCACTCTACCATGTCAAACCCTAGCCATGTCATATGATTAATCATTGAGTCCAATGTGAAAATCTAAATAGAAACTCTTTCTATTATTTCACTCTCTCATGGATCATCATAGGGCATCATAGGGCTCTCCTCTACCACCGAGGTAGATAGATTCCATCTTGATGTCATCCAGTTCCTACAATGAACATGTCATAGCCAACATACACCTCAGGGTTCCATATGGCTAGGAGACCGAGTAATGGTGTAGTCAAACTATAACACCCTCAAGGTGAACTGCCGATGCATCTCAGGTCAAAGAACCAGACACACTACTGCAGCATCGAGTCAGTCATTGACGAGAAGGTAGACTTCCCTAATGACTACTCGAGGTGGTCACGCTCAGTGCCCTCGTTCTCTAACGAGTACCTGTACTCTCGCTCCGGTGTCTCCACACCGTAGACTCAAGACTCATCTACTAAAGAGAAGCGATTGTACACCAACCTTCCGGATCAATCACCATCCTCGTGATGATCCTATGGTCGGGAGCAATTTATGAGTTAATAATGATTATTCATGTCTTAAATTTTCAACTCTTGAAAATATGAATTATCATTACCATTAACTCAAAGGATGTATCACAGACACTAAATACACATATGTGATAGAAAATAACCCATTTATTGATTTTAGTCAAAATTATAATTTTGCCCCTAGAAGTGTATTACAAGTGTCAGCCAATTCTGGCTTCTAGGGCACATATATCTAACAATCTCCCACTTGTCCTAAAGCCAATTGGCTACAAGTCTAAGTCCCATCTTCTCAAGGTGGGCTTCGATCTTCTGCTGGCCCAACGGCTTTGTAAGTGGGTCTGCCACATTATCTGCGGAGTTGACTCTCTTGACCTCGACATAACCCTTTTCGAGGTAATCGCGGATGAGGTGGTATCGCCGCTCAATATGCTTGGATTTCTGGTGAGACCTCGGCTCCTTAGCAAGGGCTATGGCGCCATTGTTGTCGCAGTATAGAGGAATGGCATCTGATGGCATTACTCCGATTTCTGCAGCAAACTTCTTGTACCAGAATGCTTCCTTTGCAGCCTCTGATGCAGCGATATATTCTGCTTCCATGGTGGAATCTGCTATCACCGTTTGCTTGGAACTCTTCCAGCTGACAGCTCCACCATTGCACACAAACAGACTTCCAGATGTCGACTTTCGATCATCTATATCGGACATGAAATCCGAGTCTGTGTATCCCTGGACTTGGAGTTCTCCGTTACCAAAGACCAACATCATATCCTTAGTTCTTCTCAAGTACTTAAGGATACATTTCACAGAAGTCCAGTGTTCTTCACCTGGATTTGACTGATATCTGCTTGTGACACTCACAGCATGGGCTATATCAGGTCGTGTACATAGCATGGCATACATGAGGCTCCCTATTGCAGAAGCATAAGGGATCTTGCTCATGCGTTCTATTTCCTCAGGTGTGCTAGGGCACATCTTCTTGGAAAGATGAATACCATGTCTGAAGGGTATTAATCCCCTCTTAGAGTTTTCCATACTAAACCTCTTTAGTACTTTCTCTATGTACATCTTCTGTGAAAGTCCTAGCATCCTATTCGGTCTATCCCTATAGACCTTAATTCCTAGAATAAAGGATGCTTCACCTAGGTCTTTCATGGAGAATTCCTTGGACAACCACATCTTGACTGATGTCAACATGGGAATATCATTCCCAATAAGGAGGATGTCATCCACGTACAATACGAGGAAGACAACAGCGCTCCCACTGACCCTTTTGAAAACACATGGTTCCTCTTCATTTTTGATGAAACCAAACATTTTGATCACATCATTGAAACGAGTGTTCCAGCTCCGAGATGCTTGCTTAAGTCCATATATGGACCTTTGCAGCTTGCAAACCTTGTGATCAGTATCACTGGATGTGAAACCTAGCGGCTGTTCCATATAGATATCTTCCTCAAGATATCCATTTCAAGAATGCCGTTTTCACGTCCATTTGCCATATTTCATAATCGAAATAGGCTGCAACGGCAAGCAATGTGCGGATGGATTTTAGCATAGCCACTGGGGAAAAGGTATCCTGATAGTCAATGCCTTCGCGTTGACTATAACCTTTTGCCACTAGTCTAGCCTTGAATGTCTCCACATTCCCATCTGCACCAATCTTTCTCTTGAAGATCCATTTACATCCAATAGGTACTATACCTTCTGGTGGATCTACCAAGGTCCAGACTTGGTTTGAGTGCATCGAGTCAATTTCTGACTGCATTGCCTCTAGCCATTTCTCGGAGTCGATATCTGATATCGCCTCGTTGTAGGTTTTGGGATCATCACCATGAGCACCATTACCTACGAGGAACATTTTCCTCTACATCCTCTGAAATAATACCTAAGTATCTTTCAGGGGGACGGGAAACTCTTTCCGATCTACGAGGTGGAGGAGGTAGTGTTCTTATTGGCTCAACCTGATTTGGTTCCACTTGGTCCTTAGCTCGTTCTGCTTGTGAGACTTTCTCATCAAGCTTGATCTATTTTCCAATGCCGCTATCTTGAATAAACTATTTTTCAAGAAAGATGGCATGTCGACTCACAATCACATTGTGGTCTTCTGGAATGTAGAAATAGTATCCTAATGACTCTTTAGGATATCCTATGAATCGAGCTCTGAAGGACCTAAACTCTAACTTGTCCGCTTGTTGTCTTTTGACATGAGCCGGACAACCCCAAATTCTGAGATGACTCAGACTTGGTTTCTTACCGTGCCATATCTCATACGGTGTGGTAGGAACGGTTTTAGAGGGAACCCTATTCAGTAAGATAGATTGAAGTTAACAATGAGTGTCCCCAAAGAAAATCAGGGAGGTCTGTGAAGCTCATCATGGATCGAACCATATCTAATAGGGTCCGATTTCTCCATTCTGAAACCCCGTTGAGTTGAGGTGTTCCTGGTGGAGTCCATTGAGAGACTATGCCATTTTTCCTTGAGATAGTCTAGGAATTCCCGGCTAAGGTATTCACCTCCTCGATCTGATCGAAGAACCTTAATGGGTTTTTCAGTTTGTTTTTCTACTTCATGTCTGAATTCTTTGAACTTTTCAAAAGCTTCAGACTTATGTCTCATAAGATACACATACCCATACCTAGACAGATCATCGGTAAAGGTAATGAAGTAGACAAAATTGCCTCTAGCCGGCACATCAAATGGGCCGCACACATCTGTATGTACTAGGGCAAGGAGATCTGTGGCCCTCTCCCCATGTCCAACAAAAGGGAGTTTAGTCATTTTGCCTTGAAGACAAGGATTCACAAGTTGGATATGACTCGGAAAGTCAATGGACTCAATAGCCCATTTTTCTCCAATTTGTTGATCCTATCTTCTGCTATATGACCTAATCTCAGGTGCCATAGATATCTGTCGTTTGGACTATCCCTAGGTCGTTTGGCATTCACGTTTTGCTCGATAGTTAGAATAGGTACATCAATATGTAGCTGATAAAGACCATTAATAAGGAAACCATTTGCAATTTTATTTCTTTCATAAAGAATGTTACAATGGTCCTTAAAGAAGGTGATCACATAACCTTCTTGTGCTAAGCATGAAACAGAAATCAAATTCCTGCTAGCTGCAGGCACAAAATAACAGTCTTTTAAAACTAAGTCTAAACCAGATGGTAATCGAAGAGGGTATGTTCCCACGGCTACTGCAGCAACTCTTGCTCCATTACCGATGCGTAGGATCATGTCTCCATCCCTCAGCCTCCTGCTATCCTCAAGACCCTGCATAGAAGTGCACAGATGAGCACTAGAACCAGAGTCAAGCACCCAACTGGATGCAGAAGAAATCGTAAGGTTAGACTCAATAACGAGCATACCTCCAGAAGGACCTTCCTTCTTGTTCTTTAGGGTGGCCAGGTAAGTAGGGCAGTTCCGCTTCCAATGGCCGTCGCTGTTGCAATGGAAACACTTTCCTTTGACATCGGCCTTTTTCTTCGGCTCTGCCTTTCTTCTTCTTTGATCCTTCCACCTTTTGCTTTTTCACAGACTTCTTTTTCTTTCCATAAGACTTTCTTTTGGAAGAAGTCCGTTCCATAGCAAGAACTGAGCCTTTAGAACCTTTCATAGAAAGCTCAGCGGTAACCAGCATATTCATTAACTCGGCCAAGGAATTCTGAAGTTTATGCATGTGGTAATTCATGATGAATTGCCCATATGCATCAGTCAAGGATTGCAGAATAATATCGTTCTGCAGGTCCAAGTCTAACTTCACACCGAGCTTCTCAAGCTCTTCCATGTCCTTGATCATTGTCAGACAGTGATCTTGGACTGACTGCCCATCACGCATCTTAGCCTTAAAAAGTCATTTTGTGACTTGATATTTGGCTGCGCGACTCTGTTCACCAAACATCTCCTGCAGGTGAGCCAACATTTGGCGAGCAGTCCCGATATCCTCATGTTGGCGCTGGAGCTCATCAGACATCGAGCCCAACATGTAATATCTGGCCTTATTATCTTCGTCAATCCATTTTTCCAGAGACGCTCTCTGTTCAACAGATGGACGGGCTGGTAAGGTGGGAGGGTCCTGGTCCAAAACATGGGTTAACTTCTCGAAACCCAAAATAATTTTGTAGTTCCTGAGCCAATCTTTATAATTGGGTCCAGTCAGTCTATGTGTGTCCAGGATACGTGCCAATGGGTTGGACGCAGACATTTTCCTGTAGAGAGTCAAAGATTCTAGTTAGATACTGTAATTTTGACTTGACCAATTTATTTAGGGATTTTATTTTTAAACAAATTAGCTCCCACTATTTTCTCGGATCCCTACACTCCCTCTGTAGAGATGCAAAAATCTCCATGATTAATGATTTCTAGTGGGTGGTGCGGTCTCACCAACTGACTCATCACCTCACCTAACAGTTATTGGTGATGGGTTAGCCAATGAGTGAACAACTCTTGTTCAATGATTCTCTAATCATGGTGCACCCAAACTTGGTCTCTAATTCATGAATCTCACCGTATCCGGAATATTGATCCACTCCTTAGTTAAGTCAGACCCACCATTTGCATAGACTGGGTTCCTAATTGAGTCTCTCACCGTATCCAAAATATTGAGCCCAACTCATCCTCCAGCCCATAGCATCCAATGCCTAATAGACATGGTTGCATCTTTCCCGGTGCAACTGAGCCACTGTATCCAGCCGAGAACAATCAACCCCGGGAAGGGCCCGCACATCTACAATGGTGGAAGACCTCAGACTTAATCTTTTCTTAGGGAGAATTGATTCAGGTCTCATTAAACTAGACTTGGCTTAGTCATAACAATTATGACTAACCTAGTGGCATGGGTTAGCTCGGATTATTGACCACCTCAGATCAGAACTGTGTCAACAGATATGGCCAGGTAAGTGAGACCGGTGGAAGGAATATGCCATTAACTCGTACAAGAATGCATTCAGGTCGAGTAGCTTCCAATTAAAAACCAGTCGGTCGTCTATGCCAAACTTACCTTAGACACCAAATTGTTGAGCCAGAACCAATTGGGTTAGCCTACAATCCAGACTCTAACCTCTGAGCCTAATTAGGTCTTGCTTGATCGTGACTCGATCTTGACCCAGACTTAATCCTATTAGGCTGGTCAATTTAAGCATTGTTGATCCCATCTAACCAACTCTTGATTCGGTTTGATCAACCGCTTAGACCTAATTGAGCTACCCAAGCCCGAACCCAGTATTATGAATATGTCTTAGATCTGAAATTCTCAATTTTAGACCTAATTAATATTCCATAAACTTAATTCTTAATTAAGTAGGGTTCATAAACAAAATATGCACAATAAATCCTAGGGTTTCAGGATCTAGGGTTTTGCAGAAAGTAAGTTTTGGGTTTCTGATTAAGGACGAACACGCAGCACCCCTACACATCATAAGAACACCCCATCGAATGGGAAGAGAGGGCCTTTAAACCCTTCTTCGTTCTTATGACCGGACGGCCAAGAGGAACGCCTTAATCAGGAACATTCAATACTACAAAACAATATCAGATCTATATCATATATCTCATATATAAAGTAGATCTAATCATGGCATATTTTGCATACATCTCATGTATCAAATCATGCATATTTTCAGATCTAAATTATCTCATAATAATCTAAAAAATTAGATTTAAATTGATCTAATCAAAATAAATTCTAATCTAGATAATTATGTAGAACTATTCTACAACTAGTCTAGACATGCATCAATCATATCTCATATGATATTCAAAAATTAAATAATTTTTATTTGCTATTTTTTAGATGTTATTATAACACTTATAATATCAAAAAATAGTAAATAAAAAGATCTAAAATATGATTTAATCAGATTAAATCAAAAACATGCAAGACTATTCTATAGAACTATTCTATTCTAGAACTAGTCATGCATATCTTCTAATCTTAGATCCAAATTATTTAATTTTAATTTTTTCTGATTTTCAGATCTGATCACATCTCATGTGACATCTAAAATCACTTATTTTTTAATTAAAATAAATTCAAAATCAGATCTAAACAATTTTAGAACCATGGCTCTGATACCAGTTGAAGGGAAAATCCTGATTTTCCGGACCAGGTTCGTTCAAATCTGATCAGATCGAGAGATATATTTCAAAATTTTTCTCTCGATCCCAATCAGATCTGGAGATGTTTTCAGATCTAATTTTATTATTTTAATAATAGAAATAAAATAAAGATAAATTAAATCAAATTTAATTTACCTGATTTGGGTAATCCTATTACCCTGTTGATGATCCTGTTTGCAGCGGAAGGTTCTGGATCTAGCCACGCAAGCGCCTGGCCTCTACCGGTATCCACTCGGGCTGGATCTGGAGATCCTCTTCTTCTCTATCACACCTCCAAAAATTCAGATCTGGATCTGATCTGGAGGATCTTCAAAACTCCTTTTGAAGATCTGCAGTCGTCCTTTGCAGCAGTGCAGCCTTCTTGCTTTTGATCGCCTTTCTTTGATCTGGATCGCACCAACCAAGGTCCAAAACTCCTTTTGGATGTGGAGAGCAAGGGGAGAAGATGGTTTGGCATGGAGGAAGAGGGGAGAGGCAGCCTTGGGGTGTGGGGAACTTTGATCTCAATTCAATTACTTTTGTTTGAGTTGGGCACAGGGTCTTATTTATAGACTGACTGTGATCCAGCTTCTCTTATTCCCAACCAATCACAACCCTTTGTGAAATCAGATCTAAATCTGATTGGTGGGAATAGAGTCCCCTGGATTCCTACTTAGAGGGTGCCTAAGACCAGTCAAAGTTGGTTTTAGGGAGAACTCTAATTGGAATCCAAAAGAGAGGTGGAGTCCTTGTCCAACAAGGACTCCAAGACTCCTCCAAACTTGGGCTCACGCCACCCTTGGCGTGCGCCCTCCTCCTTGCCAGGTTCTGGCAGGGGGACAGGCCCCCACCAGCTCTCCAATAGGTGCATGACATGTGGTCAAAAGTCAAAGGGTCAATGGTCAACGTTTGACCAGTCAAAGGTAGACTTTTGACCAAAGTCAAAGAACAAGAAATGGCAGGTGACCAAAAATGGCAGGTAATGTCTTACAAATAAGACAACCTTTTCTGACTTGGACAACCTCCAGTCAGACCATATGAAGGCCTCTGATTGAGCACAAACTCCTTTGGCTCAGACAGGACAACTTATTTATGATAGCAAAAGAAGAACGTTAGGTTCAATCGAGTGCTAGCACGATTTCCTTGAACCTAATTGAATCTCATTCAGATCAATTGAACTAGATCAGTTCAATTGATGATCACCAGATTCAAACCCTTGTTTGTGTGACCCAGTTAGGTTCAGTTCTGTATGGTAATGGGATATGTCATGATCTCTATCATCGACATCATCGAAACTCCTTTCGATGGATCAGAACTCTTCTGATTCGAACAGCTAGAATGATCGATCATCTAAATCATTCTAATTGCTCCCAAAATCCACCAGTGACACCTAGCAGTATATGGTGGCAACCCATCAGAGCTGAATGCGAACCTCTTGGTGCAGCTACCTGTGTGATTCAGTTCTTCTATCTTGAGCCCCGATCAGATTAGGGTTAAGGTAAACTCGTCAAACCCTAGTCTCTGTCATATGATGTAATCATTCGATTCAAGTCCAATGTGAAAATCTAAATAGAAACTCTTTCTATTATTTCACTCTACCATGGCCATGGATTTCTGGACTTGATTCTCATGATCATCATAGGGCTGCTCCTCTACCACCGAGGTAGATAGATTCCATCTTGATGTCATCCAGTTCCTACAATGAACATGTCATAGCCAACATACACCTCAGGGTTCCATATGGCTAGGAGACCGAGTAATGGTGTAGTCAAACTATAACACCCTCAAGGTGAACTGCCGATGCATCTCAGGTCAAAGAACCAGACACACTACTGCAGCATCGAGTCAGTCATCGACGAGAAGGTAGACTCCCTAATG
>QRFJ01003055.1:0-88899 GCA_006176705.1 Cocos nucifera
GGGAAAAATTTATGTTCTTGAATTTTCAACTCTGAAAATTAAGAATTATCATTACCATTAACTCAAGGAATTATCATTAGACTACTAAATACACATTATGATAAAAAAAATCTATTTAATTATTTACAGTCAAAATTGATAATCTTTGCCCTCAGAAGTGTATAATAAGTGTCAGCCAATTCTTGGGCCTTCTCGGAGCGACACCATATCCTAAACAAACTCACCGTTGACGTAAAGCCAATTTGCTATAAATCTAAAGTTCATCTTTCTAAAGTGGGCTTTGATCTTCTTGCTGGACCCAATGGCTTTGTAAGTGGGTCCCACCAATTGTCTGCGAGTCGACTCTCTGATCTCGATGTAGATCTCTTCTCGAGATATTATGTGAGGTGTCATTACATCGTGTGCGTTGAATTTCTATGAAGATTTCAGCTTTAGCAGGAGCTATGCACATGTGTTCGACTGACAGAGGAATGGCATCTGATGGCATCACGTTCATTCTCTGCGGCAAACTTCTTGTAAGAATGCTCCTTCACACTTCGATTACTTACTTTCATGGTGGAATTTGCTATCACTGTCTACTTAAACTCTTCCAACTGACAGACACCATTACATACAAATAGATCCAGATTCGACTTTGATCATCTATATCGGACATAAAATTGAGTCTGCATACCCCTAGACTTAGAGTTCTCCTTACAAAAAACAACATATCCTTTAGTGCTTTAAGTATTAAGGACACATTTTTAGAAGTCCAATGTTCTTCATCTGATTCGACTGATATCTGCTCGTGACACTCACAGCATGGGCTATATCAAGTCGTATACTTAATATGGCATACATGAGGCTCCCTATTGCTGAAGCATAAGAGATCTTGCTAATTCATTCTACTTCCTCAGGTGTGCTAGGGCACATCTTCTTAGAAAGATGAATACCATGTCTGAAAGGTACCAAACCCCTCTTAGAGTTTTTCATGCTAAACCTCTTTAGCACTTCCTCTATGTACATTTTCTGTGAATGTCCAAGCATCCTATTCGGTCTATCTCTATAGACCTTAATTTTTAGAATATAGGATGCTTCTGCTTGGTCTTTCATGGAGAATTCTTTGGATAACCATATTTTAACTATGGTCAACATGAAAATATTATTTCCAATAAGGAAGATATCATCCACGTACAGTACGAGGAAGACAATAGTGGTTTTACTGACCTTTTTGAAGACATGATTCCATTCTTTGATGAAATCAAAATAATTTGATCACATCGTTAAAACAAATATTCCAGCTCTGAGATGCTTGCTTAAGTCCATATATGGACCTTTGCAGCTTGCATACTTTGTGATTAGTATCACTGGATGTGAAATCCAGCGGCTGTTCTATATAGATATCTTCCTCAAGATATCCATTTAAGAATGTCGTTTTCACGTCCATTTGCCATACTTCATAATCAAAATAGGCTACAATAGCAAGCAATGTGCGGATGGATTTAAGCATAGCTACTGGCGAAAAGGTATCCTGATAGTCAATGCCTTCGCGTTGACTATAACCTTTTGCCACTAATCTAGCTTTGAATGTCTCCACATTCCCATCTGCACCAATCTTTCTCTTGTAGATCCATTTACACCCAATAGGTACTATACCTTCTGGTGGATCTACCAAGGTCCAGACTTGGTTTGAGTGCATCGAGTCAATTTCTGACTTCATTGCCTCTAACCATTTCTTGGAGTCGATATCTGATATCGCCTCATTATAGATTTTGGGATCATCACCATGAACCCCATTACCTATGAGGAATATTTTCTCTACTTTCTCTGAAATAGTACCTAAGTACCTCTCAGGGGATGGAAAATCTTTTCGATCTATGAGGTGGAGGAGGTAGTGATTGTATTGGCTCAACCTGATTTGGTTCCATTTGGTCCTTAGCTCGTTGCTCTTGTGAGACTTTCTCATCGAGCTTGATCTGCTTTCCAATGCCGCTATCTTGAATAAACTATTTTTCAAGAAAGATGGCATGTCGACTCACAATCACATTGTGATCTTCTGGAATGTAGAAATAATATCCTAATGACTCTTTAGGATATCCTATAAATCGAGCTCTAAAGGACCTAAAGTCTAACTTGTCCGCTTGTTGTCTTTTGACATGAGCCGGACAACCCCAAATTCTGAGATGACTCAGACTTGGTTTCTTACCATGCCATATCTCATACGGTGTGGTAGGAATGATTTTAGAAGGAACCCTATTCAGTAAGTATATTGCAGTTAACAAATAGTATCCCAAAAAAAATCAGGAAGGTCTGTGAAGCTCATCATGGATCGGACCATATCTAATAGGGTCCGATTCCTCCATTCTGAAATCTCGTTGAGTTGAGGTGTTCCAGGTGGAGTCCATTGAGAGACTATGCCATTTTTCTTGAGATAGTCCAGAAATTCCCGACTAAGGTATTCACCTCCTCGATCTGATCGAAGAACCTTAATGGATTTTTCAAGTTTGCTTTTCTACTTCATGTCTGAATTCTTTGAACTTTTCAAAAGCTTCAGACTTGTGTCTCATAAGATACACATACCCATACCTAGATAAATCATCGGTAAAGGTTATGAAGTAGACAAAGTTGCCTCTAGCCGGCACATCAAATGGGCCGCACACATCAGTATGTACTAGGGCAAGAAGATCCGTGGCCCTTTCCCCATGTCCTACAAAAGGGAGCTTAGTCATTTTGCCATGAAGACAAGATTCACAAATTGGATATGACTCGAAAGTCAATGGACTCAATAGCCCATTTTCTCCAATTTGTTAATCCCTATCTTCTGCTATATGACCTAGTCTTAGGTGCCATAGATACCTATCATTTGGACTATCCCTAGGTCATTTCATGGCATTCACATTTTGCTCGATATTAAAAATAGATACATCAATATGTAACTGATAAAGACGTTAATAAGAAAACCACTTGCAATTTTATTTCTTTCATAAAGAATGTTACAATGGTCCTTAAGAAAACTAATTACATAGCCTTCTAATGCAAGGCAAGAAATAGAAATCAAATTCCTGCTTGCTGCAGGCACATAATAACAGTCTTTTAATACTAAGTCTAAACCAGATGGTAGTCGAAGAGGGTATGTTCCCACGGCCATGGCAGCAACTCTTGCTCCATTTTCGACATGTAGGATCATCTCACCATCCCTCAGCCTCCTGCTATCCTCAAGATCCTGCATGGAAGTGCACAAATGAGCACTAGAACCAGAGTCAAGCACCCAACTGGATGCAGAAGAAATCATAAGGTTAGACTCAATAACGAGCATACCTCCAGAAGGACCTGCCTCCTTCTTATTCTTCAGGGTGGCCAGGTAAGTAGGGCAGTTCCACTTTCAGTGGCCGTCATTGTTGCAATGAAAATACTTTTCTTTGTCAGCGGCCTTCTTCTTCAGCTCTGCCTTTTTCTTCTTTCCTCCTTCCATCTTCTGCTTTTTCACAGACTTCTTCTTCTTTCCAAAAGACTTTCTCTTGGAAGAAGTCCATTCCATAGCAAGCACTGAGCCTTTAGAACCTTTCATAGAAAGCTCAGCAGGTAACCAGCATGTTCATAAGTTCGGCCAGAGAATTTTGAAGTTTATGCATATGGTAGTTCATGATGAACTGCCCATATGCATCAGTCAAGGATTGCAGAATTATATCATTCTGTAGATCCAAGTCCAACCTCACTCCGAGCTTCTCAAGCTCTTCCAAGTCCTTGATCATCATCAGATAATGATCTTGGACTGACTGCCCATCATGCATTTTTTAGCCTTGAATAGTCATTTAGTGACTTGATACTTGGCTGCACGACTCTGTTCACCAAACATCTCTTGTAGGTGAGCCAACATTTGGCTGAGCAGTCTTGATATCTTCATGTTGGCGCTGAAGCTTCATCAGACATCGAGCCCAACATGTAGTATCTGGCCTTGTTATCTTCATCTATCCACTTATCAAGAGATGCTCTCTATTCAGCGGATGGACGAGCTGGTAAGGTGGGAGGGTCCTGATTCCAATACATGAGTTAACTTCTTGGAACCCAAAATGATTTTGAAGTTTTGAAGCCAATCCTTGTAATTAGGTCCAATCAGTCTATGGGTGTCTAGGATACGTGCTAGTGGATTGGATGCAGACATTTTTCTGTAGAGAGTCAAAGTTTCTAGTTAGATATTATAATTAAGACTTGACCAATTTATTTAGAGATTTTATTTTTAAATAAATTAGCTTCCACTATTTTTTTAGATCCCTACACTTCCTTTGTAGAGATGCAAAAATCTCTATGATTAATGATTTCTAGTGGATGGTGCGATCCCACCAACTGACTCATCACCTCACCTAATAGTTATTGATGATGGGTTAGCCAATGAGTGAACAACTCTTGTTCAATGATTCTCTAATCATGGTGCACCCAAACTTGATCTCTAATTCATGAATCTCACCATGCTCAAAATATTGATCCACTCCTTAGTTAAGTCAGACCCACCATTTGCACAGATTGGATTCCTAATTGAGTCTCTCACCGTATCCAAAATATTGAGCCCAATCCATCCTCCAGTCCGTAGCATCCAATGCCTAATAGACATGGTTGCATCTTTTTGGTGCAACTGAACCACTGTAACCAGCCAAGAACAATCAACCCCGAGAAGGGCCCGCACATCTACAATGGTGGAAGATCTTAGACTTAATTTTTTCTTAAGAAGATTTGATTTAGGTCTCATTAAACTAGGCTTGACATAGTCATAACCATTATGACTAATCTAGTGGCATGGGTTAGCTCAAATTATTGGCCACCTTAGATTAGGATTGAGCCAACAAATATGATCAGGTATGTGAGACTGGTGGAAGGGATATGCCATTAACTCAACAAGAACGCATTCGAGTCGAGTAGCTCCTAATTAAAAATCAGTCGATCATATCTGCCAAACTTATCTTAGATACTAAATTATTTAGTCAGAACCAATCGGATTAGCCTATAATCCAGACTCTAACCACTGAGCCTAATTAGATATTTGCTTGATCGATCACTTAGATGACTCGATCTTGACCCAGACTTAATCCTATTAGACTGGTCAATTTAAGCACTCTTGATCCCATTTAATCAACTCTTGATTTGGTTTGATCAACCGCTTAGACCTAACTGTGCTACCCAAGTTCGAACCCAATTTTATGAATATGTCTTAGATCTTAAATTCTCAATTTTAGACCTAACATATTTCATAATCTTAACTCTTAATTAAGTTTAGGGTTCATAAATAAAACATGTAAATAAAATCCTAAGATTTTAGGAATTAGGATTTTACAGAAAATAAGTTCTTGATTTCTGATTAAGGACGAACGTGCAGCACCCGTACATATTATTAGAACACCCCATCAAATGGAAGAAGAGAGCATTTAAATCCTACTTTGTTCTTATAATTGGACGACCAAGGAGAATGCCTTAACTAGAAATATAAAAACTACAAAATTAGTTAGATCTACATTATATAGCTCATATATAAAAATTGATCTAATTATAAACATGTTCTACATACATCTCATGTATCATATCATGCATATTTTTAGATCTAAATTCACTCATAATTCATCTAAAAAATTAAATTTAAATTGATCTCATCAAAATAAATTCTATTCTAGATAATTATGTAGAACTATTCTACAACTAGTCTAAACATGCATTCATCATATCTCATATGAAGCAAAAATTAAATAATTTTATTTTTTCTTTTAGATCATATTATAATATTTATAACACTAGAAAATAGTAAATAAATTAATCAAAAATTATAACTTAATCAAATTAAATTATGATCATGCAAGACTATACATAGAATAATTCTATTCTACAACTAGTCATGCATCTTGTAGAACTTAGATCTAAATTATTTAATTTTATTTTTTTGATTTTAGATCTAATCATATCTCATGTGTCATCTAAAATTATCTAACTATTATATTAAAAATAAATTTAAAATATAGCTAAATAATTTATGAGAACCTGGCTCTGATACCAGTTAAAGAAAAAATTCTAGTTTCTCGGGTTAGGTTCATTCAAATCCGATTGGATCAAGAGCGATATTTTAAAAATTTATTCTTTTAAATTTAGATCAGATTTAAAATATTCTAGATCTAATTTTATAGATATAATAAAAATAAAAATAAATTAAAATAGATTTAATTTTATACCTTGTTGTTGGGTAATCAGATTACCATGTGATGATCCTATTTATTGCCTGAGGTTTTGGATCTAGCCATGCAAGTGCCTCATCTTTATCGGTATCCACTCAGGCTTGATATGGAGATCTTCTTTTTCTTTATCACTTCTCCAAATATTAGATTTGGATCTGATTTGGAGGATCTTCAAAACTCTTTTTTAAGATCGGGTATCGTCACTTGCAGCAGTGTTGCCTTCTTCCTTTTTCGTCATCTTTTTCTTGCCTGGATCGCACCAAACCGGAGCCCAAATCTCCTTGGGCATAGAGAGGAAAGAGGGGGCCTAAAGATGGCATGGAGGAGGGAGAGGGGCAGCCTTGTGGCATGGGCAATGGTTTAAGCTCTCTGAAACTAGGCATAGATAGGATTTATATAGACCCTGCTGCGCCATGCAGTGCCACATCATCCCGACCAATCATGTCACTTTGTGCAATCAGATCTAAATCTGATTGATGGGATGACATCATCTGATCTAATTAGATAAGAGCCCCTCTAAATCATCCTTTGATGGCGCCTAAGACTGGTCAAAGTCTAATCTTTGGCGCCACCTAGGTTGAAACCCCAAAGTAATTGGAGTCCCATCTGTATGGGACTCCAAGCACCTCCATCGATGGGTGCACGCCTCCCTAGGCATGCACCCCTAGTCCATCTACTTTTCAGTAGGTTGAGTAGTCCAAAATCAATCTCCTATGGGTGCATGACTCATGGACAGATGTCAAAGTGTCAAAGGTTAATATTTAACCAAAGTCAAAAGACAAAAATTAGTAGGTGATGAAAAATGGCAGGTATTGACTCAAATTTACCTCCTAAATTAATACAATCCTTTTTCTAACTTGGACAAGTTCCAGTTAGACCATGTGAAGGTACCTAAGTGAGCACAAACATATTTGGCTCATTCGAGATAACTTAAAATGATAATTGAAGGAGAACATTAGGCTCAATCGTGTGCTAGCATGATTTTTTTGAACCTAATTGAATCTTATTCAAATCAATTGAACTGAATTAGTCCAATTGATGATATCCAAATCTAAACCCTTATTTGTGTAACCCAGTTAGTTCAGTTCTACATGGTAATGGGATATGTCATGATCTCTATCATCGACATCATTGAAATACCTTTTGATGGATCAGAACTTTTCTGATTTAGACAACTAGAATGATCGATCATCCAAATCATTCTAATTGCTCCCAAAATCCACCAATGATACCTAGCAATATATGGTGGCAATGCTTCAAAACTAAAAATAAACCTCTCGATGTAGCTACCTATGTGATTAAGTTCTTCTATCTTGAGCCTCGATTAGATTAGGGTTAAGGTGAACTCATCAAATCCTAATTTTTGTCATATGATTTAATCATTTGATTCAAGTTTGATGTAAAAATCTTAATAGAAACTCTTTCTATTATTTCACTCTGCCATGGCCATGGGCTTATGGACTTGATTGTCATGATCATCATAGGACTGCTCCTCATCTACCGAGGTAGATAGATTTTCTCTTGGTGCAATCCAATTCCTACAATGAACATGCTATAACCAATATAAACCTCAGAATTTTGAATGGCTAGAAGATCGAATCATGGTGTAGTCAAACTATAACACACTCAAGGTGAACTATCGATGCACCTTAGATCAAAGAACTAGACACACCACTGCAGCTTTGAGCTAGTCATCAATGAGAAGGTAGACTTTCTTATGACTACTCGAGGTGACTATGCTTAGTGCCCTTATTCTCTAACAAGTATCTGTACTCTTGCTCTGATGTCTCTATAGCATAGACTCAAGACTCATCTACTATAAAGAAATGATTGTATACCAACTTTCTGGATCAATCACCACCCTCATGATGATCCTATGGTTGGGAGCATTTTATGAGTTAATAATAAAAATTCATATCTTGAATTTTCAACTCTTGAAAATAAGAATTATCATTATCATTAACTCAAGGGATGTATCACAGACACTAAATACACATTGTGATAGAAAATAACTCATTTTATTATTTATAGTGAAAGTTATAATTTTGCCCTTAAAAGTATATGACAAGTGTCATCCAATTCTGACTTCTAGGTCACACATATCTAACAGATTCCCCCATCTTACCAGCCCGTCCATCCACTGAATAGAGAGTGTCTCTTGATAAATGAATGGATGAAGATAACAAGATTAGATACTACATGTTGGGCTCGATGTCTGATGAGCTTCAACACCAACATGAAGATATCAAGACTGTCCACCAAATATTGGCGCACCTGCAAGAGTTGTTTGTTAAACAGAATCGCACAATGAAATATCAGATCACTAAATAACTTTTTGAGGCTAAAATGCATAATGGATAGTCAGTCTAAGATCATTGTCTGATGATGATCAAGGACTTGGAAGTACTTATGAAGTTCACAGTGAGGTAAGATCAGGATCTACAGAATGACATAATTTTGCAATCCTTGACTGATGCATATGGATAATTTATCATGAACTACCATATGCATAAACTTCAGAGTACTCTGGCTGAACTTATGAACATGCTGGTTACTGTTCAGCTTTCTATGAAAGGTTCTAAAGGCTCAGTGCTTCCTATGGAAAGAACTTCTTTCAAGAAAAAATCTTTTGGAAAGAAAAATAAGTCTGTGAAAAGATAAAAGATGGAAGGTGAAAAGAAATGGAAGGCAGAGCTAAAGAAGAAGGTCATTGATAAAAAAAAAAATATTTTTGTTATAATAGTAACGACCACTGGAAGCAGAACTGCCCTATATACCTGGCCACCTTAAAGAATAAGAAGGAGATAGGTCCTTCTTGAGGTATGCTCATTATTGAATCTAACCTTATGATTTCTTCTGCATCCAGTTGGGTGTTTGACTCTAGTTCTAGTGCTCATTTGTGTACTTCCATATAGGATTTTAAGGATAGTAGGAGGCTCAGGGATGGTTGGATGATCCTATGCATCGAAAATGAAGCAAGAGTTGCTGCTATGGTCGTAGAAATCTATCCTCTTCGACTACTATCTGGCTTAGATTTAGTAGTTAGGAATTGTTACTATGTGCCTACTGCAAGCAAGAATTTGATTTATATTTCATGTTTAGCACAAGAAGGCTATGTAATTAGTTTTCTTAAGGACCACTGTAACATTCTTTATGAAAGAAATAAAATTGCAAACGGTTTCCTCATTAACGATCTCTATCAGTTACTTATTGATGTATCTATTTTTAATATCGAACAAAGTGGGAATGCCATAAGATCAAAATGATCTAGGGATAGTCCAAATGATAGTATCCATGGCACCTAAGACTGATCATATAGTAGAAGATAGGATTAACAAATTAGAGAAAATTAGGTTATTGAGTCCGTTGACTTTTGAGTTTTATCCAATTTATGAATCTTGTCTTCATGGCAAAATGACTAAGCTTCCTTTTATAGGACATGGGAAAAGGGCTACGGATCTACTTGCCCTAGTACATACTGATGTGTGTGGTCCATTTGATGTGCTGACTAGAGGCAACTTTGTCTACTGTATAACCTTTACCGATGATTTATCTTGGTATGGGTATGTATATCTTATGAGACATAAGTCTGAAGCTTTTGAAAAGTTCAAGAAATTCTGACATGAAGTTGTAAAGCAAACTGAAAAATTCATTAAGATTCTTTGATCAGATCGAGGAAGTAAATACCTTAGTCAGAAATTTTTAGACTATCTCAAGCAAAATAGCGTAATCTCTCAATGGACTCCACCTAGAACACCTCAACTCAACGAAATTTCAGAATGGAGGAATCGAACCCTATTAGATATGGTCTGAACCACGATGAGCATCATAGACCTTCCTGATTTTCTTTGGAGATATAGTCTGTTAACTGCTCTATATATACTGAATAGGGTTTCCTCTAAAACCATTCCTACCATACCGTATGAGATATGGCATGGTAAGAAATCAAGTCTAAGTCATCTCAGAATTTAGGATTGTCTGGCTCATGTCAAAAGACAACAAGCGGATAAGTTAGACTTCAGATCCTTTAGAGCTCGATTTATAGGATATCCCAAAGAGTCATTAGGATATTATTTCTACGTTTTACAAGACCATAATGTGATTGTAAGTCAGCATGCCATCTTTCTTGAAAAATAGTTTATTCAAGATTGCGGCATTGGAAAGCAAATCAAGTTCGAGAAGAAAGTCTCACAGGAGCAATGAGCTAAGGACCCCATGGAACCAAATCAGGTTGAGCCAATACAATCACTACCTCCTCCACCTTGTAGATCAGAAAGAGTTACCCATCCCCCTAAGAGGTACTTAGATACCATTTCAGAGGAAATAGATGAAATATTCCTTATAGGTAATGGGGTTCATGGTGATGATCCCAAATCCTATGACAAGGCGATATCGGATATTAATTTTGAGAAATGGTTAGAGGCAATGAAGTCAGAAATTGACTTGATGCACTCAAACCAAGTCTGGACCTTGGTAGGTTCACCAGAAGGTATAGTACCTATTGGATGTAAATGGATCTATAAGAGAAAGATTGATACAGATGGAAATATGGAGACATCCAAAGCTAGACTAGTGGCAAAAAGATATAGTCTGCACGAAGGCATTGACTATCGAGATACATTTTTGTCCATAGCTATGTTAAAATCCATTTGCACATTGCTTGCTATTGCAGCCTATTTCGATTATGAAATATGACAAATGGATGAGAAAATAGCATTCTTAAATGGATACCTTGAGGAAGATATCTATATGGAACAACCGCTTGGTTTTACATCTAGTGATACTGATCAAAAAGTATGCATACCGCAAAAATCCATATATGAACTTAAGCAAGCATCTCGGAGATAGATTACTCATTTTATTGATGTGATCAAATTATTTGATTTCATCAAAAATAAGGAGGAATCATGTGTCTTCAAAAGGATCAGTGGGAGCGCTATTGTCTTTCTCGTATTGTATGTGGATGATATCCTCTTTATTGGGAATGATATTTCCATGTTGACCATAGTTAAAATATGGGTATCCAAAGAATTCTCTATGAAAGACCTAGGAGAAGCATCCTTCATTTTAGGAATTAAGGTCTATAGAGATAGACCAAATAGGATGCTAGGTCTTTCATAGAAGATGTAGATAGAGGAAGTGCTAAAGAGGTTTAGCATGGAAAACTCCAAGAGGGATTTGGTACCATTCAGACATGGCATTTATCTCTCCAAGAAGATGTACCCTAGCACACCTGAGGAGATAGAATGCATGAGCAAGATCCTTTATGCTTCAGCAATAGGAAGCCTCATGTATGTCATGTTATGTGCACAGCCTGATATAGCCTATGCTGTGAGTGTCACGAGCAGATATCAGTCGAATTCAGATGAAGAACACCGGACTTCTGTAAAATGTATCCTTAAGTACTTGAGAAGAACTAAGGATACGTTGTTGATTTTTGGTAATGGAGAACTCTAAGTCCAGGGGTTTACAGACTCGAATTTTGTGTCTGATATAGATGATCGAAAGTTGATATCTGAGAGTCTGTTTGTATGTAATAGTGGTGCTATCAGTTGGAAGAGTTTCAAGCAGACAATGATAGCAGATTCCACCATGGAAGCAGAGTACATCGCTGCATCAGAAGCTGCGAAGGAGGCATTCTGGTAGAAGAAATTTGATGCAGAGATTAGAGTGATGCCATTGGATGCCATTTCTCTATACTGTGATAATGATGGTGGCCTAGCACATCGAGTGGTGATACCATCTCATCCGCGATTACCTCGAGAAAGATTACGTCGAAGTCAAAAGAGTCGACTTCGTAAACAATGCAGCAAACCCACTCACAAAGCCATTAGGCCAGCAGAAGATCAAAGCCCACCTTGAGAAGATGGGACTTAGATTTGTAGCCAATTGACTTTAGCTCAAGTGGAAGTTTGTTAGATATGTGTGCCCTAGAAGATAGAATTGGCTGACACTTATAATACACATCTAAGGGCAAAATTATAATTTTGATTATAAATAATAAAATGGATTATTTTCTATCGTAGTGTGTATTTAAAAGTATCTATGATACATCCCTTAAGTCAATGGTAATGATAGTTCATATTTTCAAGAGTTGAAAATTTAAGACATGAATTTTCATTATTAACTCATAAAATGCTCCTAACCGTAGGATCATCATAAGGATGGTGATTGATCCAGAAGGTTGGTGTACGATCACTTCTTTAGGATAGATGACTCTTGAGTCTATGGTGTGGAGACACTAGAGCGAGAGTATAGGTACTCGTTAGAGAATGAGGGCACTGAGTGTGACCACCTCAAGCAGTCATGAGGAAGTCTACCTTCTCATCGATGATTGGCTCGAAGCTGCAGTGGTGTGTCTGATTCTTTGACCTGAGGTGCATCAGTAGTTCACTTTGAGGGTGTTATAGTTTTACTACAGCATAACTCAGTTTCCTAGCCATTCGAAATCCTGAGGTGTATGTTGGTTATAGCATGTTCATTGTAGGAATTAGATTGCATCAATAGGGAATCTATCTATCTCGGTAGATGAGGAGCAGCCCTTTGATGATCATGAGAATCAAGTTCATAAGCCTATGGCCATGGCAAAGTAAAATGATAGAAAGAGTTTCTATTAGATTTTTTACATTGGACTTGAATTGAATGATTAATTCATATGACGAAAATTAGGGTTTGACGAGATCACCTTAACTCTAATCCGATCAGGGCTCATGATAGAGGAACTTAATCACATAGGTAACTGCACTAAGAGGTTTGTTCTTAGTTCTGATGGGTTGCCATCATATACTCTAGGTATCACTGGTGGATTTTGAAAGCAATTAGAATGATTTGGATGATCGATCATACTAATTGTCTAAATCAGAAAAGTTCTGATCCATTAAAAAGTATTTCGATGATGTCGATGATAGAGATTATGACATATCCCATTACCATATAAAATTAAACATAACTAGATCACACAAATAAGGGTTTGGATCTGAATATCATCAATTGGACTAATCTAGTTCAATTGATTTGAATAAGATTCAATTAGATTCAAAAAAATCGTGCAAGCATACGATTGAGCCTAATATTCTCCATTAACAATCATTAAAAGTTATCTCGACTGAGCTAAATGTGTTTGGGCTAACTCAAGAATCTTTACTTGGTCTGATTGGAGCTTGTCCAGGTCAGAAAAGGGTTATCTTAATTTATGGGATAAATTTGAGACAACACCTGCCATTTTTCATTACCTGCTAAATCTTGTCTTTTGACTTTGGTCAAACGTTGACCTTTGATACTTAGACATCTGCCCATGTATCATGCACCCATAGGAGAGAGTTTTGATCTTTGTCCTCCTGCTAAAAGGAGGAAAGGGAGGGGGCACATGCATAGGGAGGCATGCACCCAAAGAGGATAGAGTTTGGAGTCCCATATGGATGGGACTCCAGTTACTTGATGCATTCAACTTAGGTGGCGCCAAAGACTCATCTTTGACTAGTCTTGGCACCACCTAAGAAAGTTTATGAGGGACACTAATCTAATTGGATTAGATGATGTTATCCCATCAATCAGATTTAGATCTAATTGCATAGAGAGTAGTGATTAGTCAGGATGATGTAGCACTGCATGGCGCAGCAGGGTCTATATAAACCCTATCTGCGCCTAAGATTATGATGCTTGGTCCTTTGCCCATGCCATATAGCCCCTCTCCCCTCTTCTCCATGCCTATCTTTAATTCACTCTCTGCTCTCCATGCCCAAAATGTTTTGAGCTTCAGTTTCTTGCGATCCAAGCAAGAGAAAGGTGACAAAAAAAGAAGAAGGTAGCACTACCACAAGAGACAACACCAATTCTTCAAAAGCTATTTTGAAAACCTTCAAGATTAGATCTAGATCTGATCTTTGGAAGATATATTGAGAAGAAGGAGATCTCTAGATCTTGTCTGAGTGGATACCGATAGAGGCTAGGCGATTGCGTGGCTACATCCAGAACCTCAGGCAAACAGTAGGATCATCATAAGGTAATAGGATTATCCAATAACAAGGTACAAATTAAATTAGATTTAATTTATTTTTATTTTATTTTATTAGTTTGATAAAATTAGATCTGAAAAGTTTTAGATCTGATTTAGATCTAAGTGTAAAAAGTTTTGAAATATTTCTCTTGATCAAATCAGATCTGAACGAACCTAACCTGGGAAACAGGATTTTTCCTTCAACAGCGAGGTGACCCGGCTCAACATAAAACTCGATGACAGCCATCAATATGGCATGAGCAGGGGATCCGAGCAGGTTGCCTCCTTGACAAGGACTCTGGGTGAGCTTTCGAAAGTGGTTGGGAGGGAGAAGGCCGAGGTTCAATGACTGAAGATTCAACTATCGTGCAAGCAGCAAGTCATTAAGGATGCTGAGGCCGAGTCCAAAGTCCTAAGGAAGAAGTGGCGAGAGCTTGAAGGCAAATTTGGACACATTAAAAGAATGTATATAGATGGCTTATACCAAAAGAGAGGGCTCAAGGAGGAGATTCTTAGATTAAAGCAAGCCCTGGTGATGGCAGGGGTTGACTGCCCAAAATTTGAGGAGTCCGGTCCACCCTAGGACTTTAGTCTTTTCTTTTTTTTCTTCTTTCTTTTCATATAATTGATCTTGCTGATCCTTATTTTGCTTGTAGTAAACTTATATTTGTAATAAAATGGTACCTCTTTTGTCATTTTCTTATACAAATTCAATGCTTGTTAATGGCTCCACTTTCTTCACCTTGTTTTTTTTGTTTTGCCTTCTAATCAGATGCTTGTTGTGGATGTCGAGCTGGGCATCCCATTCGTGATCTAGGGTTGGATTCTCCTTTTCGTACTTGACGTAGTCATAGGAGGGATACACATAAGGGTCACCGATAGAGCTTTCCCTTCTTCTCATTTTAGATTAATGAGGGCTTGGTCTACCTCTTGTTAGGACAAGGTTCTCTTCCATTCCTTGTGCGATCATAGGGACACGTAAGGGCCATTGACAGGGCCTCTCCCCTTGTCTGATCTTAGTCTAATAAGATTTTTGGCCTTGCTCACACTAGGATGAGGTTCTCCTCCTATTTCTAACGTAGTTGTAGGGACGCATTAGGACCATTAACAGGGCCTCGCTTTTCATCTCGTCTTAGATTAATGAGGCCTTCAGCTTTGCTCATGTAAGAATGAGGTTCTTCTCCTGTTCCTAATATGACTATAAGGACACATTAGGGCTATTGATAGGGTCTCTTCCCTCATCTCATCTAAGATTAATAAGGCCTTCGACTTTGCTCATGTTAGGATGAGGTTCTCCTCCTATTCCTAACATGACTGTAGGGACACATCAAGGCTATTGATAGGATCTCTTTCCTCATCTCGTCTTAGATTAATGAGGCCTTCGACTTTGCTCACGTTAGGATGATGTTCTCCTCCTATTCCTAACATGGCTGTAGGGCCTCATTATGGTCGTTGGCGGGACCTCTCTTCTCATCTTGTCTTAGATTAACGAGGCTTTCAGTTTTGCTCATGTTAGGATGAGGTTCTCCTCCTGTTCCTAACATGACTGTAGGGGCTCATTAGGGTTGTTGGTAGAGCCTCTCCTCTCATCTTGTCTTAGATTAATAAGGCCTTTAGCTTTCCTCACGTTAGGACAAGGTTCTACTCCTGTTCCTAATGTGGCTATTTTTGTTGTGCAACTAAGTTCAGAAAGTTGTTTCTCACCATTACAAATTTATAACAGGGATCGGGGTGTTAAAGTAAAGGGATCTTATTCCAACCAAATTATTGATAATACATCCATAGATTTTTTGAGTTCCACGATCTAGGTAGATTGGCTCCTCCGAGCTTCTTCAGGTGATATGTCCCAGGTCGGACGACTTTCTTGACTTCGTAGGATCCTTCCCAGTTTAGGATGAGCATTCCTTGGTTCTAGGGCTAAGAAATAGCTGCTTGCCGAAGCACCAAGTCTCCCACTCTAAATACTCTATTCTTGACTCTGAAGTTATAGTATTGGGCCACCCTTCGTTTGTAAGTAGCAATCCAAACTTGGGCCTCCTCTCATTTCTCCTCTAGTAAATCAAGGTCAGCTCTGAGGTCTTGTGAATTACGTTGCTCATTGAAGGCCATGACTCATGTCAATGGGAGTTTGAGCTCGACTGAGATAACCACCTCTATTTCAAAGGCCAAGGCGAATTGAGTTTCCCCAGTTGGTAGTCTTTAAGTAATTTGGTACACCCAAAGCATGTGGTAGAGTTCGTCCACCCAAGTCCCCCTTGCTCTTTCAAGCCTCGCCTTAATACCCTATATAAGGTCCTGTTGGTCACTTTTGCTTCACCATTTGCTTGTGGATGGACCACTGATGTGAAATTTTGGAAGATGTTTAAGTCTTCATAGAACTCTGCAAACTTTGCCCTAGTGAACTACCACCCATTATCTATTATAAGGGTTCGAAGCAAACCAAATCTACAAACAATTGACTTCCAGATGAAATCCTGCACTTTGGCTTAAGTGATTTTTGCTAGGGGTTCGGTCTAGACCCATTTGGTGAAGTAGTCGATCGCAACTAAGAGAAACTTCTATTGCCCAGATGCCATTGGGAAGGGTCCGAGTATATCCATTCCCTATTGTGCAAATGGCCAAGGTGCACTTAGTGGGGTAAGCTCGGAGGTCGGCTGCCTTTGTATACTTGCATTAATTTGGCAGCGGTCGCATCTTTTAACATACTCGACACAATCATGATGCATAGTTGGCCAATAATATTCTTATTGAAGAAGCTTGTGAGATAGGAATCCAACACGCAGATGGCTCCCACAGATTCCTTCATGCACTTTCCACAGTGCAAAGTCAGCTTTGGAAGGTTAGAGATACTTCAAGAGAGGCAAGGAGTATGACCTTTTGTACAGTTTGCCTTCATAAAGGACATACCAGGAGACTTGGTTTCTCAGCTTCCGAGCTTCCTTCGGATCATAGGAGAGTGTCCCATCATTGAGATAAGCAATCAATGGATCGATCTAGCAGAGCTTAAGGTCGATCTACATTATAAACTATGGCTCTTTCATACTCGGGCATTTCAACACTTCAAAGTATAATTCTTTGGGAAGTTTGTTGGGGGAAAGTATAGCCAACATGGATAGGAGGTCAATTTTGATATTCTCTGCCCTTGGAATTTGTTGAATGCTGAAGTCGTTGAAGGCTGAGGTCAAAAGATACTTTATCATACATTCCTTCCGAGCTTCATAACTACCATTAACTTATCTCACTACCAACTATGAGTCACTATAAGCCTGGAGTTGGTCTTGTTAGATATGTGTGCCCTAGAAGTCAGAATTGGCCGACACTTTTAATACACTTCTAGAGGCAAAATTATAATTTGATTATAAATAATAAAATGGATTATTTTCTATCATAAATGTGTATTTAGTGTCTGTGATACATCCCTTGAGTTAATGATAATGATAATTCATATTTTCAAGAGTTGAAAATTTAAGACATGAATTATCATTTATTAACTCATAAAATGTTCCTAACCGTAGGATCATCATGAGGATGCTGATTGATCCGCAAGGTTGGCATACAATCGCTTATTTATAATAGATGAGTCTTGAGTCTACGGTATGAAGATGCCAGAGCGAGAGTATAGGTACTCATTAGAGAATGAGGGTACTGAGCATGACGACCTCGAGCAGTCATAAGAAAGTCTACTTTCTCGTCGATGACTGACTTGAAGCTACAGTGGTGTGTCTGGTTTCTTGACCTGAGGTGCATCAGTAGTTCATCTTAAGGATGTTGTAGTTTGACTACACCATGACTCGATCTCCTAGCCATTCAAAATCCTGAGGTGTATGTTGGCTATAGCATGTTCATTCTACGATTTGGATTGCACCAAGAGGGAATCTATCTACCTCTGTAGATGAGGAGCAGCCCTATGATGATCATGAGAATCAAATCCATAAGCCCATGGCCATGGTAGAGTGAAATAATAGAAAGAATTTTTATTAAAGTTTTCACATCAGACTTAAATCGAATGATTAAATCATATGATAGAAATTAGGGTTTGACGAGTTCACCTTAACCCTAATCTAATCGGGGCTCAAGATAGAAGAACATAATCACACAAGTAGCTACACTGAGAGGTTCATTTTTAGTTTCGATGGGTTGTCACCATATACTGCTAGGTGTCACTGGTGGATTTTGGAAGCAATTAGAATGATTTAGATGATCGATCATTCTAGTTGTCTGAATCAGAAGAGCTCTGATCCATCGAAAGGACTTTCGATGATGTCGATGATAGAAATCATGACATATCCCATCACCATATAGAACTGAATCTAATTGGGTCACACAAATAAGAGTTTGGATCTGGATATCATCAATTGGACTATCCTAGTTTAATTGATTTGAATTAGATTCAATTAGGTTTAAGAAAATCATGCTAGCACACGATTGAATTTAACATTCTTCTTTTATTATCATTAAAAGTTATCTTGACTGAGCCAAATGAGTTTATGCTCACTCAGATACCTTTACTTGATCTGACTAGAGCTTGTCCAAGTCAAAAAAGGGTTGTCTTAATTTATGAGATAAATTTGAGACAACACCTGCCATTTTCCGTCACCTGCTAATTCTTGTCCTTTGACTTTGGTCAAACGTTGACCTTTGACCCTTGGACAACTGCCCATGTGTCATGCACTTATTGAAGAGTTGATAGGGGCTTGTCCTCTTACTAAAAATTGGAAAGGAGGGGGCGCACACCTAGGGAGGCATGCGCCCATGGATAGGGATGCCTGGAGTCCCATACGGATGGGACTCTAGGTTGCTTCTTGGATTCTACCTAGGTGACCTCTAGCCATAGACTTTGACCAATCTTAGGCGCCATCTAAGGAAGAATTTATGGGGCTCTCATCTGATTGGATCAGATGATTTCATCTCACCAATCATATTTAGATCTGATTGCATGAAGCAATGTGATTGGCCGGGATGATGTGGCACTGCATAGCGCAGCAGGGTCTATATAAACCCTATCTGCACCACACTTTGAGAGAGTTTCTCTTAGCCCATTCCCCAAGGCTGCCCCTCTCCCTCATTAATGCCATCTTTTGATCCACTCTCTCCTCTCCATGCCCAAGGGATGTTGGGCTCCAGTTTGATGCAATCTAGGTAAGAAAAAGCTGATGAGAAAGGAAAAAGGCAGCACTGCTGCAGAGACGGTTGCTGATCTTCGAAAGGAGTTTTGAAGATCCTCCAAATCAGATCTAGATCTAATTTTTGAAAAAATGATAAATAAGGAGAAGATCTCTAGATCCAGCCCAAGTGGATATCGGTAGAGGCCAGCCGCTTGCATGGCTAGATTCAGAATCTCAGGCAATCAACAGGATCATCAAAGGATAATCAGATTGCCCAACATCAAGATATAAATTAAATTAGATTTAATTTATTTTTATTTTTATTTATTATATCTATAAAATTAATCTAAAATATCTTAGATCTGATATGGATGCTTGAGAGAAATTTTTGAAATATCTCTCTTGATCCGATCAGATCTAAACGAACCTGATCTGAAAAATCAAGATTTTCCCTTCAACTGGTATCAGAGCTAGGGTCTCTAAATTATTTAGATCTAATTTTTAATTTATTTTAATCTAAAAATTAGGTAATTTCAGATGTCACATGAGATGTTATTAGATCTAAAATCAGAAAAACTAAAATTAAATAATATAGATCTAAGTTCTATAATATGCATGACTAGTTGTAAAATAGAATAGTTCTATATGCAGTCTTGCAAGATCATGATTTATTTTGATTAAATTATAATTTTAGATCTATTTATTTTCTATTTTTTGATGATTATAAATATTATAATAAGATCTAAAAAATAGAAAATAAAATTATTTAATTTTTAGATCATATGAGATATGATGCATGCATGATTAGACTAGTTGTAGAATAGTTCAACATAATTATCTAGATTAGAATTTATTTTGATGTGATCAACTTAAATTTAAGTTTTTAGATAATTATAAGATAATTTAGATCTAAAAAATATGTATGATATGATACATGAGATGTATGCAAAATATGTATTAGGTTAGATCAATTTTTATATATGAGATATGTGATGTAGATCTAACTAATTTGGTAGATTTATATTCATGATTAAGGCATTCCCCTTGGCCGTCCAGTCATAAGAACAAAGTAACATTTAAATGCCCTCTCCTCTCATTCGATGGAGTGTTCTTATGATGTGTAAGGGTGCTGCACCTTCATCCTTAATCAAAAATCAAAAACTTACTTTCTGCAAAATCCTAGATCTTGAAATCATAGGATTTTATTTACATATTTTATTTATGAATCCTAACATAATTAAAAATTAAGATTATAAAATATTAATTATGTCTAAAATTAAGAATTTCAGATCTAAGACATATTCATAAAATTGGGTTCAGGCTTGGATAGCTCAATTAGGTCTAAGCGGTTGATCAAATCGAATCAAGAGTTGGTTAGATGGGATCAACAGTGCTTAAATTGATTAGCCTAATAGGAATAAGTCTAGATCAAGATCGAGTCATGTGAGTGATCGATTAAGCAAAGACCTAACTAGGCTCAGTGGTTAGAGTTAGGATTGTAGGCTAGTTCGATTGGTTCTGGCTCAATAATTTGGTGTCTAAGATAAGTTTGGCAGATACGACCAACTAATTTTTAATTGGGAGCTACTCGATTCGAATGCATTCTTATCAAGTTAATGGCATATCCCTTCCACCGATCTCACTTACCTGGCCATGTTTGTTGACTCAATTCTGATCTGACATGGTCAATAATCCAAGCTAACCCATGCCACTAGGTTTGTCATAATGGTTATGACTACATCAAGTCTAGTTTAATGAGACCTAAATCAAATCTTCCTAAGAAAAGATTAAGTCTAAGGTCTTCCACCATTATAGATGTGCGGGCCTTTCTCGGTGTTGATTGTTCTCGACTGGTTATAATGGTTTAGTTGCACTGGAAAGATGCAACCATGTCTATTAGGCATTGGATGCTATGGGCTGAAGGATGGATTAGGATCAATATTCTAGATACGATGAGAGACTCAATTAGAAATTCAATCTGTGCAAATGGTATGCCACTAGAAGTATGGTCGAAGTCTCCTGACAGCAATCAGAAACACATAAGTTAATTTTTCTAATTAGTATACTTGGTCTCTACATCTCTCAAGACTCGGCTCATGTAGTAGATCGGTCGCACTTTTGTCTCTTCCTTGATCAAGACCGCTACCAGGGCTGCAAGAGAAACTACCAGGTATAGAAACAATTCTTCGCCAGGCTCAAGCTTTGCCAATAATGGAGGCGAACTGAGGTAGATCTTGAGTTTTTCAAATACCTGTTGGCATGCTGCCGTCCAACAGAAGTTCATTGGTTGCTTGAGGACTTAAAAGAAGGGAATACATCGCTTGATCGACTTTGAAACAAAGCGGTGTAATGATGCCATCTTTCTGCTTAGGTGCTGGACTTTGTTTATCGATTTTAGGGCAGTCATCTCCTGGATGGTCCGAATCTTCTTTAGATTAGCTTCGATTTCTCATCTCGAGACCATGAACCCCAAGAATCTCCCTAAGGTGACTCCAAAGGCACATTTAGTCAGTTTCAACTTCATCTTGTATCTTTAAAGGGTGCTAAAGGTTTCTTCAAGGTCGGCAATGTGATTGGATGAGGTCCGGCTCTTGATAAGCATATCATCTACGTAGACTTTCATGTTGCAGTCGATTTGCTCCTTGAAGATCTTATTGATCAAGCATTGATAGATCGTGCCCATAATTTTAAGCCTAAAAGGTATGAAGTTGTAACAATAAAGACCATGGTCTGTAATAAAAGTAGTTTTCTCCTCATCCTCTAGTGCTATCCAAATTTGATTGTAGCCGAAGAAGGCATCCATGAAGATAAGGAGCTCATGGCCCAAGGTTGTGTCCGCCAATTGATCAATTCTAGGCAGAGGTTAGCTGTCCTTTGGGCAGGCTTTGTTTAGCTTCTTGAAGTTGATACACATTCTCCACTTATCGTTGGCCTTCCTGACTAGGATCACATTGGAGATCCAACTTGGGTAGTGGACTGCTCGGATGAACCCAGCTTTGAGGAGTTTATCAACTTCCTCTGCTATTGCCTTCTAGCTTTTTGGTGTATGGCTTTGAATTTTTTCTTTCATGGGCCTATACTTAGGATCAGTAGCAAACCGATGTTCCATGACTTCGGCATCAATTCTTGGCATGTCTATTGGGACCCAAGCGAAGACGTCAGCATTCTTTTGCAAGAAGGCAATGAGCTGCTATCGAACTTCATCTTCCAAGTTGGAGTTGATCTGCACCATATGCTCCGTAAGTCCATCATCCAGAGAGATGGTTACAAGATCTTGCATGGGCTCGCCCCGCTCCTTAGTAAGATCATTGCAGACATCAAGCCCATCAATTAGGCAAAGGTCTGGTTGGCTTCCATTTTGTGAGGCAATAAAGTATTAGTGCCTGGCCAAAGCTTGATCTCCCCTGATCTCCCCTATTTTGCTGTCCGTTGGGAACTTTATTTTCATGTAGTAGGTTGATACCATAGCTTGGAGTGCATTCAGATCAGGTCGGCCAAGAATGGCATTATAGATAGATGGGGCCTTTATGACTAAAAAGTCGATCTGTGTCCTGGCCTATCTTGGGTATTGATAGGAATGCGATGTTGTCGTTAAGACACCGTGTTTATCAGTTTAATCTGACTTCTTAAAATAATTAAAAATGCATAGATAGCAGTGAGTCGGGTCGAATCCACAGGGAAGGTAGTGTTTTTAGATTTTAAATCTTTGATTTTTGAAAAGAAAAAGAGAAGAGTTTTGGGATCAAAAATAAAGTCAAAAAATAAAAAATGAAAATTAAAAGGTGCAGGAATTTAAACTTGGTACTAAGATCTACTAGTTAGATCTTAGCATCTACTTGCAAAGCAATGATTTAAAGTGCAGAAATTAAATTGCAATAAAAATAAAAAGCAAGAAATTAAAGTATAAAAATAAAATATTTATTAATTAAAATTTTAAAAATTAAATACATGAAATTTAAAAAGAATAAAATAGTCTGATCTCTAATCTTGGATCGGCATTGGCAGAAAGATGGTGTAGAAGCCCGGCTCTTCTTCTTGGCATCCATTGCTTTGAAGTAGCCTTTAACCCATAGCCTGGCTTAGCCCTGTACCAAAGCTTCACCTTAATCGGAGATGTTGATTTCTGGAGGCCTGGGATCCTTTTTATAGAGCTAGGAGGGCTGGATATTTTTTTCTAAAAGCAATGTGGGACTAATAGCCTTTATAATCATCAAAATATAAAGAAATTCGAATAAAATTTGAATCAATATAGCTCTGATATGACTTTGGTAAGCCTGGTGAAATCTGGCTATTCAATAGGAATCCAACAATCTAAAAATCATCAAAATCGAATGCATATCAGCCTAGATTGGGTCGGATTAAATTTTGGCCGTCCGATCTTGACCGCAATCAACCGCAGCCATTTGATCGCATAATTACTGTTCCCATGGACCGCATGGATCGGCCGCACCGCACACCGTAGCCAATCAACGCTCTTGTTGTTAGGTGAAAAGACCAAAATACCCTATGAGCCATGATAAATTTCTATGGACCCTTTAAGGGTCTAGGTCCACCACGTGGCAATCTCTGATTCGTAGGTTTCTGCTGAGCTGACGATCCACGCCTGGATCGTGGACCAGTTGATGGCTTAAATAGCTAAGTCGGCTTTGATGGCTTGGCTTGGCTTGGTGGCTCGATTTACGAAGTCGACTGAGCCATTTTCTTTTTTATTTAATTTTTATTTATTTTATATCTTTAAAAATTCATATCTTTTCTGTTTTAGCTCTATTTTACTTAAAATTTATTTCATTATGATCAAAAAAATGAGCTCTTTCCATTGATAATAAAATTTTATTTTTTAATTTTTATTATTTTTTTAATTATTTTTTTAATTAGTAAAAATATGAATTTTTCAAAAATTATATATAAATTGATTAATAATTCTTAAAAATTAATATAAATTAACTAATAAATTAATACTTTTATTGATAAATTTATGATGCTTATTAGGTATTACCCTGCAGCCATAGATAACGTTATTTTTTCGTTAATTGGCACAGCATTGCCAGTGAAGCCCACCAATGGAGAGCTCATAAGTCTTAGGTGGTTATTGGGTCTAGATATTTTAGAGAAAGCATCATAAAATAAAACATCAATGAAGCTTCCATTATCTATCAGAACATGCCATACATCATAGTCAGCAAGGAACTGAATCCCTTGCGCATCTTCATTGGTGAAAGTGATGGGCTCCTCAGTCCTCCACCTCTTCATAGGCTCTACTGATCCACTGGCCTCCTTTCGTCAAAATCCCTTAGAGATGGTATTGATGATGTCGAGGGGTGGTCGATCTCCTGGTTGCTCCTCCCACCTCAGCGGCTTTGGTTGCGGCAGTGCCCTTGGCTGATCTTTCCTCATCTCTAGTCAGTGTCTTAGAAATCAGCCCAGCCAACCCCACCTGATAAGCTCCTCGATCTCGTCCTGAAGTTGAATGCATTCTTCAGTATCATAATCATGGTCATAATGATAGAGGCAAACTTATTGGGATTTTGCTTGCTGGGATGAGTGAGCATTCTTTCCGATCTTAGCAACTGCTCCCTAATTTTCATCAGTACCTGAGTTTTTCGACCATTGAGAGGAGCATAGTTGCGAAACCTTCGGAGGGGGGAGCCCTGCCATGCCCTTCTATCAGGACTTCTTTGTCTCTATTGGTGCAAAATCTGGTTGACGTCGGATTTGAAGCTAAAGTCGGAGAAGATGAGGTCGCCGTCGGTGAGTTGTAAAACTAGTCTCATCCAGAGTCGGAGGTGGTGGGTCCAATAGGATCCTCCAGCGATCAAGTTAGCTCTTTTGACCAATAGAAATAGAGTGCTCAGATAGGTTTAGAGTAGAGTTTTAAGTAGAAGATGAGAGCTTAAACAAAAAGGCATATATGAAGGGTCTCTTATATAGATGGAGCCTATAATAAACTGATAGTGATAGCCATAACCACTCGATAGTGGGCTGTTAGGGGCTACGTGGAGTTTGTTATGGAGGGTAGTATCTATTATCATGACGTGCTAGTTTGTTGAGATTTAATAGTCAAAGTGATAAGTGGTAAAAATACACTAATAAAAGTATTAAATTATAAAATAAATTAAGTTATTTTTAGGAAATTAATATTTTTGTTAATCCTATGTAGATAAGAAGGCCATCAATATGAAGATCTTATTTTTCTGAATCAGATAAAATAAATTTCAAGCAAAATGGACTTCAAACGAGCCCGAAATTAAATTTCAAAGAAAATGATAAAAAAAAATGGTCTGTCCGGTTCAAATCGGTTGAGAAAAATTGGCTCAGCAAACCACCCAACCTGACCGTGCTCAGACCGATCGCCCACTGACACCACGCTTATGCCGTGTTGACATTAGAATTTTTCACGATGCACGGTGGACTGCTATGGAGGGCATTTTGGGGATTTCACAGGGACAAGCGTGCTCTGATTTGTTGAAAGAAATGGCGGTCCATACAACGTCGGACTCATGCTTGGTCTACAAAGGATATTCTAGGAATTTTGCCTGATCCAATGAATGCTGTTCTCTAGGATTTGATCGAACGACTGAAATCTGTGTGCTGACGAATGGTAGATGCAACTCCCGATCGAGATCCAATGGTTGAGGTTCATCCTAATTTTTAACTAAGAATCTGAAGCTCTCTTGTGTGGGATCTGACAACCCAAATTCGATCTTCAAGGCTGATCCAATGGTCCAAATGAATTCCAACTTGATTTAGTTTTTTAAATCAATTTTTGAATGGTTTTTGGCCCATTTGATCATCATCCAATGGTCAGAATGATCCAGATTTCAGTCTGAGTTGTGTTAGGAGTTTTAAACCCAATTCTTTCAAGATTTTTTTTGAGGGATTTTGATAAAAACTCTTCTCCTTAGCCTATTTAAGGACCCTATTACTATTGCTGCCAAGAGAGTTTTAAAAGAAAAAATAGAGAGTAACAGAAAAATAGAGAGAGATCTTCAGAGAGATTTTAGACAGGGTTTGAGAGTTTTAAGGGAGAAAGAAGAGAAAGGGCTTTTATTTTTTATTACTTTTCTTCTTTTTTTCTTCTTTCGACAATCAGGACATCAATCAAGGGGCTTCTCTTCTTCTTTATCGAGTTCTCCACACCAAGAGCAATGGACAACCAATTTCAGCAATCAAATAGTCTAATTTCTTCATGCTTTTTATTTTATTTATCATTTTTGAACTTCTTATCATGAACTAAATTTTCTTTTACTAAGACTAAGGTTTAGCAACTCTTCTGATGCAATATTCAGTATGATTTATTTTTAATTTTAAATTTTATTCATGCGGAGTATATAAATCTGATCTTAATGCTTTTAGATTACTGGCCATCTTCTAATTGATCTGATGAACATAGATGATACGGACCAAGTACATCTGTGTTATTACTTCTTGATTATAGACCTTGTATTATGAATCAAATTAGAATTCATATGCATATAAAAATTTTAGTGCACTTTGGATGCAGCGTATTTTAATTAGAGGGTTTCACAAAACTTAATGCATTGATATTTATTTAAATTACGTCTGAACCAAAAGATAATTAATAAATATTGATAGTTTTGATACGTCTAGACCAAAGGATGGTGAATAAACTTGGAGACTCTACCATCACATGAAATAAAATTAATCTAATAACCTGAATTTTGTATTGACTGAGTTGGTGAATCGATTGCCTTAGTAACATATTGCTCTTAAATTTAAAACCCTAATAATTACACTTCCTCTATTTTCTTAAAATTTTTAATTATTTTTTTATTTTATTTTTTAATTTTTTATTTTCATAAATCAATCTTCTAAATAAAGCATAGAAAAGAGCTTTTCAGTACTTAGTTTTCAATCCTCTAAGGATGATACTCTACTCACTTACTTTATTACTTGATCGACTGGTGCACTTGCCATAGCTATAGATTAGCATGCATCAAGTTTTTGGTGCCGTTGCTAGAGATTATATCTAAAATAATATTAAAATTTTGATCCTAGCTTTATTTTAGAATTTTATTTTTAATTTTTTTTCTTACTTTATTTTTAAAATTTATTTAGTGCATGACACGTATTGGACATCATAACTTACTACCTTTAGATCCAGAAATGGAAAGGACCATCAAAAGAGTACAACAAGGAAGAAACATGGTAGCTGAAGATCCTAAGAACATTAATCTAGGATTGAATATGGCAACCGAGGGACAACATTAAGCTATTCGAGCAGTACATCACCCATTAAATGATTACATCAGACCATCTGTAGTCGATGCAGCTTTGAGCATCAGGAGACCGCCTGTACGAGCAAACAACTTCAAAATAAAATCGATGATGATTCAGATGATTTAATCAACTATCCAATTTAGTGGACACGTGCATGATGATCTAAATGCCCATATTCCTAACTTTCTTGAACTTTATGATACTTTTAAAATTAATGGGGTGTCGTATGATGCTATTGGATTAAGGTTATTTTCTTTCTCTTTATGGGACAAAGCTAAAAGTTGGCTTCATTCTCTTCCTGTAGGTTTTACAACTTGAAATATCCTAGCCCAAAAATTCTTAGCCAAGTACTTTCCATCTTTTAGGACTACCAAGATGCACAACGATGTCACTTCTTTTATGCAGATGGACATGGAGACACTATATGAGGCTTGGAAGTATTTCAAGAAACTACTAAGAAGATGTCCACATCATCAACTATCCGTATGGCTTCAGGTACAAACTTTCTATAATGGTTTATCTCTTACTAATCATTCTATGATTGATGCAGCAGCAAGAGGGACCATTAACCAAAAAATGAAGAAAGAAGTCTTTGATCTGATCGATGAGATGGCATCAAATAGATATCAGTGGCAGATAGAATGCATGATGCCAAAAAGAACAACAGCTGTGTGGGGAGTAGATTGCATGCCAATCTTACTAGCTGAAATTGCAGCCCTTAGAGTCGAAGTCAACAACTTAAAGGGAACAGCTATGCATGTTCAAAGCATCACTTACGACCTATGTGGAGAAGGACACGATACAAGCAATTGCCAGACAGGTAATCTTTTTGCTAAAGCAACTGATATAGCTAATTATATTGGTAATTTTTTCAGATCGTAATAAAACAATCCCTACTCCAACACATATAATCAAAGGTGGAGGCAGCACCCAAATTTCTCATGGAGCAATCAAAATGCAGCACAATAGCCACCCCCGGGGTTCCAAGTATTTGAAAAGAAGTCCAACATGGAGGAGCTGATGATCAAATTCATGCAAAACCAAGAAGCAACTATAAAAAATTTAGAAGCCAAACTTAGGTAGGATCAAGCAACAGCAATTCAAAACATGGAGATACAAATAGGCAAAATGGCTAAAATAATCTCCGAGAGACCTCAGGGATCCTTGCCCAGTAATATGGAGACCAATCTAAGGGGGCAAGTCAATGCTATCATCCTAAGAAGTGGTAAAAAGTTGGAGGAGCCACATCAGAAGAAAGAGATTGAAGAGCCAACTACAAATAAGAAGCCATCAATTAAAATTCATCAGTCACCAAAACAACTAGTAGATGGATGCTCTCCAGGTATATAGTTTGCTGATTCAAATGTGAAGCCCTACGTGCCACCACTACCATTCCCAGAGAGATAAATATAGCATCCAGATAAAAAATTTTCTAACTTTTTTAAAATTTTAAAGAATTTACATATTAATATTCTTTTTGTAGATGTTATCACTCAAATGCCTAGGTATGCCAAGTTTCTCAAAAAAATTCTAACAAATAAAAAAAAGCTGAAGGAGTATGAGAGAATAAATTTGAATGAAGAATGCTCAGCAATACTTTAAAATAAATTACCACAGAAGCTAAAAGATCCAGAAAGTTTTACTATCCCTTGCATTATTGGTGATTATAGTTTTGATAAAGTTTTATGTGATCTAAAGTAAGTATTAATCTCATGCCTTTTTCTATTTTTAGAAAGCTTGGTCTAGGAGAATCGAAATCTACCACTATTACTCTTCAATTAGCCGACAGATCCATCAAATATCTAAGAGATATAGTGGAGGATGTCTTGGTAAAGGTAAACAAGTTTATTTTTTCTGTTGATTTTATTATTCTTGATATGGAAGAAGATCATGATGTACCCCTTATCTTAGGGAGATCCTTTTTAGCTACCGGAGGAGCTTTAATAGATGTTCAATAAGAAAAATTAATTTTTAGAATCCATGATGAACAAGTTACTTTTAATGTTTTGAAAGATACTAAACATCCTGATGATAATCAAACTTGATTTCTAATTGATATTATTGACAATTAAGCATATGAAAATTCTATAGAAAATAGATTTGAGACTATGAAAGCTAGCAATGTCCAATTAAAAGAGGGCTCAATCAAATATGAAAGTATTCCAATTGATGTGGCACCAGATTGATTCAACTCAAAACTCAAAGAAAGTCAAGCTGAAGACTATAAATCAGAACTACTAGATAGATTATTTCTTTTCTTTTTAGTTTTGATCATTTTTCTTTTCTTTTATTTTCAGTAATTTTTTGTTGCTCTTTTACTGCTTTGGTGTGTATTTTTAATTTTATAGAAAAAAATCAATGAGAGCTCAAGCAAAATTTCAAAGCTTCAAAGAACCAGACTAAACCAAATCAGGTGTATTTCTTCTTATCCTTTATTGCACCCTTTATTTTTCTTTCTCCATTGAGATAATATAGAATAAGTTGGGGGTAAAAAAAAAGAAAAATTAACCATGTGTCAAGAAGAAAATCTTGAGCAAGATAGACTAGACAAGTGATAAAAGATAAAAGTATCTGCTAATGAATGTAACGAGTTAAAGAAATAGATGAAGGAAAATCCTGATTTCCCGATCCAGGTTCGTTCAGATCTGATCAGATCAAGAGATATATTTCAAAAATTTTTCTCTTGATCCCAATCAGATCTTGATATGTTTCAGATCTTATTCTTATTATTTTAATAAAATAAAATTAAAAGATAAATTAAATCAAATTTAATTTACCTGATCTGGGTAATCCTATTACCCTGTTGATGATCCTGTTTGCAGCGGAAGGTTCTGGATCTTAGCCATGCAAGCGCCTGGCCTCTACCGGTATCCACTCGGGTTGGATCTGGAGATCCTCTTCTTCTCTATCACGCCTCCAAAAATCAGATCTGGATCTGATCTGGAGGATCTTCAAAACTCCTTTTGAAGATCAGCAGTCGTCCTTTGCAAGCAGTGCAGCCTTCTTGTTTTGATCGCCTTTCTTTTGATCTGGAACGCACCAACCTAAATCCAAAACTCTTTTGGATGTGGAGAGGAGAAGGAGGAGAAGTTTAGGCATGGAGGAAGAGGGGAGAGGCAGCCTTGGGGCGTGGGAAATCTCTCTCTAATTGCATTAGAATCTGAGTTGGGCGCAGGGTCTTATTTATAGACTAAGCGTGATCCAACTCCTCTTCCTCCCAACCAATCACAACCCTTTGTGAAATCAGATCTAAATCTGATTGGTGGGAATAGAGACCCCTGGATTCCTCCTTAGAGGGTGCCTAAGACCAGTCAAACTGGATTCTTAGTAGAACTCTGATTGGAATCCAAAAGGGAGGTGGAGTCCTTGTCCAACAAGGACTCCAAGGCACCTCCAACTTGGGCGCATGCCTAGGGTGGCGTGCGCCCTCTTTCTTGCCAGGTTCTGGTAAGGGAACAGGCCCCCACCAGTTCTCCAATACGTGCATGACACATGGACAAAAGTCAAAGTGTCTATGGTCAACATTTGACCAGTCAAAGGTCAACTTTTGACCAAAGTCAAAGGACCAAAAATGGCAGGTGACCAAAAATGGCAGGTCATGTCTTATAAAATAAGACAACCTTCTCTAACTTGGACAACCTCTAGTTAGACCATATGAAGGCCTCTGATTGAGCACAAACTCCTTTGGCTCAGTCAGGACAACTTATTTGTGATAGTAAAAGAAGAACGTTAGGTTCAATCGAGTGCTAGCACGATTTTCTTGAACCTAATTGAATCTCATTCAGATCAATTGAACTAGATCAGTTCAATTGATGATCACCAGATTCAAACCCTTGTTTGTGTGACCCAGTTAGGTTCAGTTCTGTATGGTAATGGGATATGTCATGATCTCTATCATAGACATCATCGAAACTCCTTTCGATGGATTAGAACTCTTCTGATTCGAACAGCTAGAATGATCGATCATCTAAATCATTCTAATTGCTCCCAAAATCCACCAGTGACACCTAGCAGTATATGGTGGCAACCCATCAGAGCTGAATGCGAACCTCTTGGTGCAGCTACCTGTGTGATTAAGTTCTTCTATCTTGAGCCCCGATCAGATTAGGGTTAAGGTAAACTCGTCAAACCCTAGTCTCTGTCATATGATATAATCATTCGATTCGAGTCCAATGTGAAAATCTAAATAGAAACTCTTTCTATTATTTCACTCTACCATGGCCATGGGCTTCAGGACTTGATTCTCATGATTATCATAGGGCTGCTCCTCTACCACCGAGGTAGATAGATCCCATCTTGATGCAATCCAGTTCCTACAATGAACATGCTATAGCCAACATACACCTCAGGGTTCCATATGGCTAGGAGACCGAGTAATGGTGTAGTCAAACTATAACACCCTCAAGGTGAACTGTCGATGCATCTCAGGTCAAAGAACTAGACACACTACTGCAGCATCGAGTCAGTCATTGACGAGAAGGTAGACTCCCTAATGACTACTCAAGGTGGTCACGCTCAGTGCCCTCGTTCTCTAACGAGTACCTGTACTCTCGCTCTGGTGTCTCCACACCGTAGACTCAAGACTCATCTACTAAAGAGAAGCGATCGTACACCAACCTTCCGGATCAATCACCATCCTCGTGATGATCCTATGGTCGGGAGCTGTTTATGAGTTAATAATGATTATTCATGTCTTAAATTTTCAACTCTTGAAAATATGAATTATCATTACCATTAACTCAAAGGATGTATCATAGACACTAAATACACAGGTGTGATAGAAAATAACCCATTTCATTAATTATAGTCAAAATTACAATTTTGCCCCTAGAAGTGTATTACAAGTGTCAGCCAATTCTGGCTTCTAGGGCACATATATCTAACAATAGATTAGTTGGTCAGACTTTTAGCAGCCTACTTAGGTCATCAAAAGACTATTAGCACTTCTAATTGCACATGCACACTAACAAGGCAAAGTAGGTATTGATTATAAGGCCAACTAAGGATTCAATTATCACTAAAAATTGATAATTAATATACATTCTAATCAAAAAAATTTGAATTTAAGGAAAGAGCTACCTATCTAAAAATAAAGTGCAAAAGATAGAGTGTATGTGGATTGCCCAAAGCCAAGTAATTGGATCTCTGCACCATGGTCAAGTATGGAAATTCACATAAAATGATGGAGGAAAGGCCAGGATGCTCAGTACATAAAAAAAAAAAAAAGGGCAGCGTGAAAGCTACCTTAATTCATGAGTATAAAATTGGGAATGTATAGAAATTAACCAAAATTGGTGATAAGAGAAGATACTTTTGTCCTTTAAATTAACACTAAAATGCTAAAGTTACTCATCACAAACACAAGTGCTGTAGACCTCTGATGTACTCTAAGAAAGTTTTTAATTATACTAATTGCAAAATTTGCTTCTGAAGCTCAATGCTTAGTTAGTGGTATTTTCTAAATATTTTGACCTTTAATTCTAGATTTTAACTTTTTGATGGATGATCTTATTGAAACATGGTATTAAATAAAGCATTGCTAAGGGACTAGCAATGACTAAGCTGGGGGGTGTGATAAGTGGTAAAAATATACTAATAAAAGTATTAAATTATAAAATAAATTAATCTATTTTTAAGAAATTGATACTTTTGTTAATCTTATGTAGGAAAGAAGGCCACCAATATGAAGATCTTATTTTTTTGAATCAGATAAAATAAATTTCAAGCAAAATGGACTTCAAATGAGCGCAAAATTGAATTTCAAAGAAAATGATAAAAAAAATCAATCGATCTGGTTCAAATCAGTTCAAAAAAACTAGCTTAGTAGATCGTTCGACCTGACCACGCTCAAATCGACCGCCCACTGATGCCATGCTTATGCCGCACTGACATCAAAATTTTTCGTAGCGCATGGTGGACCACAATAGAAGGCATTTTGGAGATTTCACAAGGATAAGTGCGCTCCGATTAGTCGAAAGAAGCGATGGGCCATGCAACGTCGGGCTCGTGAATGATCTACAGAGGGTATTCTGAGAATTTTGCTTGATCCGAAGGATGCTGTTCTTTGGGATTTGATAGAATGGCTGAAATCTGTGCACTGACGAATGGTAGATGCAACTTTCGATTGAGATTCAATGGTTGAGGTTCATCCTAATTTTTAACTAAGAATTTGAAGCTCTTCTATGCATGATTTGATGGCTTAGATTCAATCTTCAAGGTTGATCCAATGGTCCAAACAAATTCCAACTTGATTTGGATTTTTAAATCAATTTTTGAGTGGTTTCTGACCCATTTGATCATCATCCAACGATCAGAATGATCTAGATTTCAATCTGAGTTGTGTTAGGAGTTTTAAACCCAATTCTTCTAGGATTTTTTTTGAGGGATTTTGATAAAGCTCTTCTCCTTAGCCTATTTAAGGACCCTATTGCTGTTGCTACCGAGAGAGTTTAAAAAGAAAAAATATAGAGTAATAGAAAAAAAAAGAGAGAGATCTTTAGAGAGATTTTAGAGAGGATTTGAGTGTTTTAAGGAAGAGAGAAGAGAAAGGGCTTTTATTTTTTTTTATTTTTCTTCTTCTTTTCTTTTTTCGATAATTAGGACATCGATCAAGGGGATTCTCTTCTTCTTCATCGAGTTCTCCACACCAAGAGCAATGGACAATCAATTTCAGCAATCAAACAGTCTAATTTCTTCATGCTTTTAATTTTATTTATTATTTTTGAACTTGTTATCATGAACTAAATTTTTTTTTACTAAGGCTAAGATGTAACCACTCTTTTGATGCAATATTCAGTATGATTTATTTTTAATTTTAAATTTTATTCATAAGGAGTATATAAATCTGATCTTAATGCTTTTAGATTACTGACCATCTTCTAATTGATCTAATGAACATAGAAGATACGGACCAAGTATATCTATGTTATTGCTTCTTGATTATATATCTTGTATTATGAATCAAATTAGAATTCATATGCATACAAAAATTTTAGTGTGCTTTGGATGCAGCGTATTTTAATTAGAGGATTTCACAAAACTTAATGCATTGATATTTATTTAAATTGCATCTGGACCAAAGGATAATTAATAAATATTGATAATTTTGCTATGCCTGGACCAAAGGATAGCGAATAAACTAGGAGACCCCACTATCATATGAAATAAAATTAATCTAATAACCTAAACTTTGTATTGACTGAGTTGGTGAATCGATTGACTTAGTAACATATTGCTCTTAAATTTAAAATCCTAATAATTACACTCTCTCTATTTCCTTAAAATTTTTAATTATTTTTTTATTTTATTCTTTAATTTCTTATTTCTATAAATTCATATTCTAAATAAAGCATAGGAAAGAGCTTTTCAATACTTATTTTTCAATCCTCTATGGACGATACTCTACTCACTTATTTTATTACTTGATCGACTGATGCACTTTCCATCGCCATAAATTAGCACGCATCATAAAGTTTAGAGGAGTAGGCATTAGTTCGCGATGAATTTTTGAGTTACATCAATACCAAAAGAGCTCAGACTCCTCTTAAGCGGTCTGTAGGTGAGTTGATTCATGCCGTGTGGAGCTGGGTTCATGTGGAGACCATCCTGGGTGACTGCGGAAAGTTCGACCAGGAGGAGTCCAGAAGGAGTTCGGCCATTAAAGGAGTCCGAAAGAAGTTCGACTGCTAGAGGAGTCCAGAAGGAGTTCAACTGCTGGAGAAGTTTGAAAGGAGTTTGTTGGAGAAGTCTGAAAGGAGTTCGATTATTGGAGAATTTTGGAAGGAGTTCACTAGAGAAGTTCGGTCAGTTTCTAAGCCAGTTAGGCCAGGCCATTTGCTGCCTATGCAGCTGCTTCCACTATTCAAATTCGTTCGAATGATGTTTGACCATAGGAGGGCCGACCGCTTGGGGATGAGGAGTTTGATCGCTTTGATAATAAGGGGTCCACTGGGTATAATAAAGCATAGAAGCTCATTCAAAATCACTTTAAGACTGAACATTAAGTCGGACTTCGGTGGAAAAGAATTTATCCCCAACAATAGTCCTCCTACTCTTGAGTTTGAAATTTGAAGGAAGGGAGTACAAATGCGACTGTTGAAGTTCTTTCAACTTCTCACACACATTGGGATGAGGTGTTTTCAGCATCTTTTGTGCTGGTGCCGAAATTTTTTAAACAAGAAGCAACTTTGAAAAGATAACCCTTTGTATTTTCTATCAAAGCTCTATCCTAGGTACGACGCAATAAAGGCTCTACCTGTCGCCACTTCTCTACCATGATGAGTGGGACGCACAGTGTGCACTGATCGATCGGAGGAGATCTGCAATCATAACTGCCCCCGAACCTCTTCTCGACTAGTTAAGGCCTGCCTCTTTCTCCATAATTCATTCTTGCCTATGTCTTCTTTTTTCCTGAGCCCTTGCCTTCTTCCTGCTCGAGAGTACCAATTCTTCCCTGCATCTTCTCTAGTTTCTGGTGCTTCTCCACTTGATTGTCATCGCGTCCATCGCTTCTTTGCCCCTCTCAATCAACTTAGGTTAGCCAGTTAGAGCATGTGGTTGTTTACCATAAGGTTGAAGGTTGGGTCCTGCCAGAGCCACCACCCTCAATTTTGGATGAGACTTATTTTGCAGATCACAAATGGGACCTCGTCTTCTCTAACTCCAGCTTCAAATCTGGTGTCAATCAGATTTTGCACCAACAGAATTAGCACTAGAGGAAGGGCCGCAGTTTCTTTGTTCTTAATGAAGTGCACAGCAGAGATCTTCCTTCTTCTCCTCCATAGTTCTCCTTTCCGAGAAGAATGCCCCCAAGGAAGCCTTCAACACGACGGTCGATGGCCTCCGCAGCCAGATCCCATCCAAATCTGCCCGCTCCAGCTTCTTCTCTGGCAAATCAAGCTCCACCTACAGGAATGGTAGATGTGGAGCAGTTCAACCTGCAGCCTCATAGAAGCGGTGTAAGCCATGTGGTATAAGTAGCCTCCAACATCGATTCAGCCAGAATAGGCTTCTCCAAAATCTTATGATCCGGTCCAGGGGTGACTGACTTGGGCTTGTCGGCCGATAACCTCCAAAAAGGGGAAGTAGAGGGCTGAGAGCCCCTGCTCTGATCATGACTCTACCCTTGGGGGACTTTGTCCCCGTTTGCCCAAAAGACCTTGGAGATTCTCATTTGAGAGGATCTAGATCGGAAACTATAAGAGATGAACCAGCAGATCGAAGAACTCCATCATGCTCGTCCCTCCCATGGTAATGACATCTATACCAACCCTCCTTTTTCTCACCGCATCATGCAGGAATCGATCCTGCCGAACTTCAAGCTCCCCTAATTTGAGAGCTACGATGGAACCTTCGATCTAGTTGATCATCTGGAGGCCTTTCAAACAATGATGCTACTCCATGGCACGTTTGACACCATCTTGTGTCGAGCTTTTCCATCTACTTTGAAAAGGGTAGCTAAGAATTTGTACTCAACCCTCAAGCTGAATACCATCTTCTCTTTAGACTAGATGAGCCATCAGTTTGTGGTTTATTTTGTTAGTAGCTACCATCCCAGGCAAGGCTTGCAATCCCTCAGTAACTCAAGTAGCAAGAGGGAGAATCCATCCGAGTTTATGTCAACCATTTCAATGCTACTACGCTGGAGGTCTGAAACCTGGACCAATCTATTGCATGGCCACATTAAAGGACGACCTTCAGAAGAACAATCTACTATTTTTCTTAGAGAAGAAGTACCCTAAGAATTTTGCCAATATGCTGGCTTGGGCTGAGGGGTATGCCCGAGCGGAAGAGGCCTTCAAGGCCAAGGATAATGAAACTGCTGGAAAGCAACAAATTGGCGAGCCGAGCAAGCCCACTGAGGAAGGAAAGTCGAGTGAAGCTCGACCGCGCTCTCAAACTCTCCTTAAGTGTAAGCAAGTCCGAACTCCTTTTTGAGCTCAAAAGCAAGGAAGCTTTGATAGAAGGGCATGATGGGGCTCTCCCCTTCGAAGGTTCCACAACTATACCCCCCTTATTGCTCTGAAAATGCAAGTACATATGAAGATCAAGGAGCAACTGTGTAAGCCGGAGAAGATGCACTCTTACCCCAGTAAGCGCAATCCTAACAAGTATTGCCTTTATCATCGTAACAACGATCATGATACAGAAGAGTGTATCTAGCTCTAAGACAAGATCAAGGAGCACATCGGATGAGACAGGCTCAATCGATTCCTACGGCATTGGCCCGAAGAGCAGGATGACCGATCGAGGGTACTGCCACGGCCAGAACCACCAAGAAGGGAGGAGTAGAGGCCAGATCGACCATCCCTCGGCATCATCAACACCATCTCTGGAGGACTTCAGCGAGGGGAGGCTAGTAGACCAATGAAATCCAGGAAGAGGTGGAGAACTGAGGAGCCCATTGCTTTCACCAATGAAGATGCCCAAGGAGTTTAATTCCCATATAATGACATGGTTGTAATCTCTTTAAACATTATTGACTATGATGTGTGCCATATTTTGGTAGATAATGGAAGCTCTACTGATATTTTTTTTTACGATGCTTTTTCAAAAATGTCTTTATCTAATAATCACTTGGGACCTATAAACTTTCCATTGGTAGGCTTCACTGGCGATGCCGTGCTAGTTGAGGGCATAATAACTCTGACTGTGGCTACAGGGCAATGTCTGAGGCTGGCCAAAGCGTAGGTTGATTTTCTAGTCGTAAAAGCTCCATCTACTTACAACGCTATTCTTGGCTGACCTGGTTTGAATGCACTCTGAGCTATGGTATCAACCTATTACTTAAAGATGAAGTTTCCAACAAGCTGCGAAATTGGAGAGACTAGGGGAGACCAGGCCTTGGCAAGGCACTATTACTCCATTGCCCTATAGAAAAACACCCAGCCCAATCTTTGCCCTATTGATGGGCTAGATATCCACGATGACCTTACAGAGGAGCGGGGCAAGCCTATGGAATACCTTGTAGCCATGTCCTTGGATGATGGGAATATAGAACACACTATGCAGATTGGTTCCAACTTGGGAGATGAGGTTCGAGAGCAACTCATCTCCTTCCTTTGAAAGTACATAGATGTCTTCGCCTGGGTTCCAATAGATATGTCGGGAATCAATGCCGAGGTCATGGAAAATTGGCTAGCTGCTGATCCTAGGTGTTAGCCAGTAAAAGAGAAGATGCACAGCATTGCTCTAAAGAGACAGAAAGCAATTATGGAAGAGGTCGACAAGCTCCTCAAGGTTGGAGTCATCCAAAAAATTAACTACCCGAGTTGGGTCTCGAATACGGCACTCGTCAAAAAGACTAATGGCAAGTGGAGGATGTGTATAGACTTCAAGAAGCTGAACAAAGTTTATCCAAAAGACAGCTACCCCCAACCCAAGATTGACCAATTGGTAGATGCAACCTCGGGCCGTGAGCTCCTCACCTTCATGGATGCCTTTTCTGGCCATAACCAAATCCAGATGGCGCTAGAGGATGAGGAGAAAATTACTTTTATTATTGATCGTGGTCTTTACTGTTATAGAGTTATTCCTTTCGAACTAAAAAATGCAGGGATAACATACCAGTGCTTAATCAATAAAATCTTCAGAAAGTAGATTGGCCGAAACATGGAGGTGTATGTGGATGACATACTCGTTAAGAGCCGAGCTTTAATAAATCACATCACCGACCTCGAAGAGACCTTCAATGCACTTAAAAAGTACAAGATAAAGCTGAACTCGAGCAAATACACCTTCGTTGTAACCTCGGAGAAGTTCTTGGGATTCATGGTGTCGAGGCATGGGATTGAGATAAATCTAGAGAAAATTTGGACTATTTAGGAGATGATCACTCTATGAATAATCAAAGAAGTTCAGCACTTGACAAAAAAGTGGCATCCCTAGACCGCTTTGTCTCAAGATTGGTCGAGCGATGCATGCCCTTCTTTCAAATTCTCAAATAGCCAAAGAGCTTCTGCTGGATGGTACAATGCCAATAGGCATTGAGGAGCTCAAAAATTACCTTAGCTCGCCTCCATTGCTGGCAAAGCCTGAGCCAAGAGAAGAATTATTCTTCTACCTAGTAGTCTCCCCAGCAGCCCTGATGGCAGTCCTGATCAAGGAGGAGGCGAAATTGCAGTGACCGATCTACTACATAAGTCGAGTCCTGAGGGATGCAGAGATTAGGTACTCTAAGTTAGAAAAATTGACTTACTCTCTTCTAATTACTGCCAAGAGACTCCAACCTTACTTTCAGGGGTACACCATAACTATCCTCATGGATCAACTAATTAAAGTAGTTCATCATCAAATGGATGCCTCCAAAAGAATCGCAAAAAGAGTAATCGAGCTTATAGAGTTTGACTTTAATTACCGACCCCGACCATCGATCAAAGCTTAAATATTAGTAGATTTTATAGTAGAATGCACCATTTCAAATGAAATTGAGCTTGAATGGTATGAAATCAGCACTCCGTGGTAGCAGTCGAGCCCCCCCGAAGATAACGTCGACCATCTCGAAGGCTCTTGGGCCCTGTATGTGGATGGTTCATTGAATACTACTAGAGCAGGCATGAGGTTGGTCTTAGTTAACCCTGAGGGAATCATCGTCGAATATGCACTATGCTTCGAATTCTTCGCAACTAATTATGGGGCCGAATATGAAGCTTTGATCACTAAGTTAAAAATAGCAAAAGAGTTAGTAGCAGATTGACTCCAAATCTACAGTGATTTCCAACTGGTGGTCAGATTGGTGAGCAGCAGTTATGAAGCTCGAGAGGAAAGCACGATAAAATACCTTGAGAAAATGAAAAACTTGACTCCAGCCTTCAACAGTTTTAGTATTCGATAGATTCCAAGGGCAGAGAATATAAGAGCCGACCTTCTCTCTAAATTGGCCACTTCAGCTCCGACCAGACTACCCAAAAAAGTATTTTTTGAAATCCTAAAGTGCCTAAGCTCAGAAGAGTCACAGCCTGTTATGCATGTAGATCATAAATTGAGTTGGATCGACCCACTAGTTGCCTACCTCAAGGACGGAGCTCTCCCTCATGATCCAAAAGAAGCTCAAAAACTTAGAAATTAGGCTTCCTGATATGTTCTGTATGAAGGCAAGCTATATAAAAGGTCATATTCTCTACCACTCTTGAGATGTCTTCGACCTTCAGATGCCAACTTTGCATTATGAAAAGTGCTTGAAGGAATTTACGAAAGTCATATTAGAGCCAGATCCTTATCATAAAGACTACTTCGGTAGGATACTATTGGCTGACATTGGACCATGATTTCATAATGTATGTCAAAAAATATGACCACTGTCAGAGAAATGCAAACATACAAAGATAGCCGACCTTCGAGCTTACTCCACTAAGCGCACCATGGCCATTCATGTAGTGAAAAATGGATATACTTGGCCACTTTTCAATGGCATCTGGACAACAAATGTTCCTCCTAGTTGCAATCATCTACTTCACCAAATGGGTCGAGGTCGAACCATTGGCAAAAATTACTAAAGCCAAGGTGTAGGACTTCATCTGGAAGTCAATCATCTATCGATTCGATCTGTCCTGAACTATCATAACTAATAATGGGTGGTAGTTTACCAGAGCAAGATTTGTCAAATTCTGTGAGGATATGAACATCTCCCACCATTTTACATCAGTCGTCCACCCACAAGCAAATGGAGAAGCCAAAGTAACAAACAAAGTCCTGCTGCAAGGTATCGAAGAAAGACTTGAAAGAGTGAGGGGGACTTGGGTAGATGTACTCTATCATATACTTTGGGCATACCGAACTATCCAAAGGTTGCTAACTGAGGAGACCCGTTTGCCTTGGCTTTTGGAAAGAAAGCAGTCATCAAAATAGAACTCAAATTTCCATCAGCATGAGTCATGGTATTCAATGAGCAGCGAAACTCACTAGACCTTAGGTCTAACCTCAACTTATTAGAGAAAAAATGAGAGAAAGCCCAAGCTCGGATGGCATCCTACAAGAAGGTAGCTCACTACTATAATTCAAAAGTCAAAGGCAAGATATTCAAAGTGAGGGACTTGGTACTTCGACAAGCGACTACCTCACAGCCTTAGAATCAAGGAAAGCTCACTTTGATTTAAAAAGATCCGTATAAAATAGAGAAGGTTATCCAGCTCAGAACTTATCGCCTAAAGAAGCTCGGAGGAATAACTCTTCCACAACCTTGGAATTCAAAAAACTTGAGAATGTACTACCAGTAACTTTCCTTCAATAAAACTTTTCTATTTTAACATCACTACTTTTTGGCAAAAAAATCATGTAATGATTAATAACTCTTTGAAGCAACTTAAAGTAGCCTATTATGAATAGTAGGAGGACCTCGTCCTAACGTGACCAAAGTCGAAGGCTTCGCTGAACTAAGATAGGATGAGGAGAGAGGCCCTATTAATGGTCCTAACATGTCCCTACAGTCCGTTAGGAATAGAAGGAGAACGTCATCCTAACATGAGCAAAGTCGAAGGCCTCGTTGAACTAAGATAGAATGAGGGGAGAGGCCCTATAAATGGTTCTAACGTATCCCTACAGTCCATTAGGAATAGGAGGAGAATCTCATCCTAACGTGAATAAAGTCGAAGGTCTCATTGAACTAAGATGGGATGAGGGGGGAGGCCCTATCAACGACCCTAACGTGTCCCTACAGCTCATTAGGAATAGGAGGAGAACCTCATCCTAATGTGAGCAAAGTCGAAGGCCTCATTAAATTAAGATGGGATGAGGAGAGAGGCCCTATCAATGGCCCTAATGTGCCCCTATAGTCCATTAGGAATAGGAGGAGAACCTTGTCCTAACATGAGCAAAGTCGAAGACCTTATTCATTTAAGATGGGATGGGGAGAGAGGTCCTATCAATGGCCCAAATGTGCCCTCATAAGCCACGTTAAGAATGGGAGGAGAACCTCATCCTAACATGAGCAAAAACCAAGATATCGTTGACAAAAGATGAGAGAAAAGAAGAAGTCCTGTCGACAACTTTTACGCATGTTCTTTCTACTACCCGACTACGTCAAATGTGAAAAATTGAACCCCATCTTAGTTTGCAGAAGAGACCTCAACTCGGCATCCATAATGAGCATCTCATTAGAATACAACGCAAAGAAAAGCAACGTAAAGAAAACGAAGCTAGCAACGAGCATTGAATTAGTGTAAGGCAAAAATAGCGAAGAAAGGTATAATTGAAGGAGAAATCCTGATTTCCCGAGTCAGGTTCATTCAGATCTGATTGGATCGAGAGGCATATTTCAAAAAATTTTTCTTAGATCCTAATCAGATCTAATTTTATGATCTGATAATTAAAAAAATTAAATTAAATTAATTTAGAATTAATTTTATGTTGATTCTGGGTAATCTGATTACCCGTTAATGATCCTATCGAAGCCTTGATGTTCTGGATCTAGCCATGCAAGAGCCAGACCTCTATCGGTATCCACTTAGGTTGGATCTAGAGATCTTCTCCTTCTCTTTCTTTTCTCCAAAAATCAGATCTGGATCTGATTTGGAAGGTCTTCAAAACTTCTTCTAAAGATCACCCATCGTCTCTGCAACAGTGCTGCTTTCTTTCTTTTTTGTTAGCCTTTTCTTGCCTGACTCGCACTAATCAGAAGGCCCAACTTCCTTGGACATGGAGAGGAGAGAGAGGGCTAGATGTTGGCATGGAGAAGGGAGAGGGGCAGCCTTGCGGCATGGCTAAGAGGGGCAGAGCTATAAAGTGGGCACAGATAGGATCTATTTATAGACTCTATTGCACCATGCAGTGCTGCATCACCCCGGCCAATCACGTTGCTTCGTGCAATCAGATCTAAATCTGATTGGTGGGATGGTATCACCTGATCCAATCAGATGAAAGATCTATAGGTTCATACATAGATGATGCCTAAGACTGATCAAAGTAGATACCCAAGGGCCACCTAAGTAGAAAGCAAGAAGCAACCTGGAGTCCCATCCGTATGGAACTCCAGCATCCCTATCCATGGGTGCATGCCTAGAAAGGCGTGCACCCCCTTCTTTCCAATTTCCACAGAGCGGACAAGCCCCTATCTTCTCTCCAATAAGTGCATGACACATGGGCAGATGTCCAAGGATCAAAGGTCAACGTTTGACCAAGTCAAAGTATAAGAATTAGATATGAATGAAAAATGGCAGGTGTTGTCTCAAATTTATCTCATAAATTAAGACAATCCATTTTCTAACTTGGACAAGCTCCAGTCAGATCAGGTAAAGGTACCTGAGTGAGCACAAACTCATTTGGCTCAGTCGAGACAACTTTTATGATAGAAAAAGAAGAACGTTAGGCTCAATCGTGTGCTAGCACGATTTCCTTGAACCTAATTGAATCTTATTCAAATCAATTGAACTGGATTAGTCCAATTGATGATATCCAGATCCAAACCCTTGTTTGTGTGATCCAGTTAGGTTCAGTTCTGTATGGTAATGGGATATGTCATGATCTCCATCATCGACATCATCGAAACTCCTTTCGATGGATCAGAACTCTTCTGATTCAGACAACTAGAATGATCGATCATCTAAATCATTCTAATTGCTCCCAAAATCCACCAGTGACACCTAGCAGTATATGGTGGCAACCCATCAAAACTAAAAATGCGAACCTCTCAGTGCAGCTACTTGTGTGATTAAGTTCTTCTATCTTGAGCCCCGATCAGATTAGGGTTAAGGTGAACTCGTCAAACCCTAATTTCTGTCATATGATTTAATCATTCGATTCAAGTCCGATGTGAAAACCTTAATAGAAACTCTTTCTATTATTTCACTCTGTGCCATGGCCATGGGCTTATGGACTTGATTCTCATGATCATCATAGGGCTGCTCCTCTTCCACCGAGGTAGATAGATTCCATCTTGGTGCAATCCAATTCCTACAATGAACATGCTATAGCCAACATACACCTCAGGATTTCGAATGGCTAGGAGATCGAGTCATGGTGTAGTCAAACTATAACACCCTCAAGGTGAACTGCCGATGCACCTCAGGTCAAAGAACCAGACACACCACTGCAGCATCGAGTCAGTCATTGACGAGAAGGTAGACTTCCTAATGACTACTCGAGGTGGTCACGCTCAGTGCCCTCGTTCTCTAACGAGTACCTGTACTCTCGCTCCGGTGTCTCCACACCGTAGACTCAAGACTCATCTACTAAAGAGAAGCGATTGTACACCAACCTTCCGGATCAATCACCATCCTCATGATGATCCTATGGTCGGGAGCATTTTATGAGTTAATAATGATTATTCATGTCTTAAATTTTCAACTCTTGAAAATATGAATTATCATTACCATTAACTCAAAGGATGTATCACAGACACTAAATACACATATGTGATAGAAAATAACCCATTTTATTGATTTATAGTCAAAATTATAATTTTGCCCCTAGAAGTGTATTACAAGTGTCAGCCAATTCTGGCTTCTAGGGCACATATATCTAACAATCTCCCACTTGTCCTAAAGCCAATTGGCTACAAGTCTAAGTCCCATCTTCTCAAGGTGGGCTTCGATCTTCTGCTGGCCCAACGGCTTTGTAAGTGGGTCTGCCACATTGTCTGTGGAGTCGACTCTCTTGACCTCGACGTAACCCTTCTCGAGGTAATCGCGGATGAGGTGGTATCGCCGCTCAATGTGCTTGGATTTCTGGTGAGACCTCGGCTCCTTAGCAAGGGCTATGGCGCCATTGTTGTCGCAGTATAGAGGAATGGCATCTGATGGCATTACTCCAATTTCTGCAGCAAACTTCTTGTACCAGAATGCTTCCTTTGCAGCCTCTGATGCAGCGATATATTCTGCTTCCATGGTGGAATCTGCTATCACTGTTTGCTTGGAACTCTTCCAGCTGACAGCACCACCATTGCACACAAACAGACTCCCAGATGTCGACTTTCGATCATCTATATCGGACATGAAATCCGAGTCTGTGTATCCCTGGACTTGGAGTTCTCCATTACCAAAGACCAACATCATATCCTTAGTTCTTCTCAAGTACTTAAGGATACATTTCACAGAAGTCCAGTGTTCTTCACCTGGATTTGACTGATATCTGCTTGTGACACTCACAGCATGGGCTATATCAGGTCGTGTACATAGCATGGCATACATGAGGCTCCCTATTGCAGAAGCATAAGGGATCTTGCTCATGCATTCTATTTCCTCAGGTGTGCTAGGGCACATCTTCTTGGAAAGATGAATACCATGTCTGAAGGGTATTAATCCCCTCTTAGAGTTTTCCATACTAAACCTCTTTAGTACTTCCTCTATGTACATCTTCTGTGAAGTCCTAGCATCCTATTCGGTCTATCCCTATAGACCTTAATTCCTAGAATAAAGGATGCTTCACCTAGGTCTTTCATGGAGAATTCCTTGGACAACCATATTTTGACTGTGGTCAACATGGGAATATCATTCCCAATAAGGAGGATGTCATCCACGTACAATACGAGGAAGACAACAGCGCTCCCACTGACCTTTTTGAAGACACATGGTTCCTCTTCATTTTTGATGAAACCAAACTATTTTGATCACATCATTGAAAATGAGTGTTCCAGCTCCGAGATGCTTGCTTAAGTCCATATATGGACCTTTGCAGCTTGCAAACCTTGTGATCAGTATCACTGGATGTGAAACCTAGCGGCTGTTCCATATAGATATCTTCCTCAAGATATCCATTTAAGAATGCCATTTTCACGTCCATTTGCCATATTTCATAATCGAAATAGGCTGCAACAGGCAAGCAATGTGCGGATGGATTTTAGCATAGCTACTGGGAAAAGGTATCCTGATAGTCAATGCCTTCGCATTGACTATAACCTTTTGCCACTAGTCTAGCCTTGAATGTCTCCACATTCCCATCTGCACCAATCTTTCTCTTGAAGATCCATTTACACCCAATAGGTACTATACCTTCTGGTGGATCTACCAAGGTCCAGACTTGGTTTGAGTGCATCGAGTCAATTTCTGACTGCATTGCCTCTAGCCATTTCTCGGAGTCGATATCTGATATCGCCTCGTTGTAGGTTTTGGGATCATCACCATGAGCACCATTACCTACGAGGAACATTTTCTCTACTTCCTCTGAAATAATACCTAAGTATCTTTCAGGGGGATGGAAAACTCTTTCCGATCTACGAGGTGGAGGAGGTAGTGTTCTTATTGGCTCAACCTGATTTGGTTCCAATTGGTCCTTAGCTCGTTGCTACTTGTGAGACTTTCTCATCAAGCTTGAATCTGCTTTCCAATGCCGCTATCTTGAATAAACTATTTTTCAAGAAAGATGGCATGTCGACTCACAATCACATTGTGGTCTTCTGGAATGTAGAAATAGTATCCTAATGACTCTTTAGGATATCCTATGAATCGAGCTCTAAAGGACCTAAACTCTAACTTGTCCGCTTGTTGTCTTTTGACATGAGCCGGACAATCCCAAATTCTGAGATGACTCAGACTTGGTTTCTTACCATGCCATATCTCATACGGTGTGGTAGGAACGGTTTTAGAGGGAACCCTATTCAGTAGATAAATTGAAGTTAACAATGAGTGTCCCCAAAGAAAATCAGGAAGGTCTGTGAAGCTCATCATGGATCGGACCATATCCAATAGAGTCCGATTTCTCCATTCTGAAACCCCATTGAGTTGAGGTGTTCCTGGTGGAGTCCATTGAGAGACTATGCCATTTTCTTTGAGATAGTCTAGGAATTTTCGGCTAAGGTATTCACCTCCTCGATCTGATCGAAGAACCTTAATGGGTTTTTCAGTTTGTTTTTCTACTTCATGTCTGAATTCTTTGAACTTTTCAAAAGCTTCAGACTTGTGTCTCATAAGATACACATACCCATACCTAGATAGAATCATCGGTAAAGGTAATGAAGTAGACAAAATTGCCTCTAGCCGGCACATCAAATGGGCCGCACACATCAGTATGTACTAGGGCAAGGAAGATCTGTGGCCCTTTCCCCATGTCCTACAAAAGGGAGTTTAGTCATTTTGCCTTGAAGACAAGATTCACAAATTGGATATGACTCGAAAGTCAATGGACTCAATAGCCCATTTTTCTCCAATTTGTTGATCCTATCTTCTGCTATATGACCTAATCTTAGGTGCCATAGATACCTATCATTTGGACTATCCCTAGGTCGTTTTGATTTTATGGCATTCACATTTTGCTCGATAGTTAAAAATAGATACATCAATATGTAACTGATAAAGACGTTAATAAGAAAACCATTTGCAATTTTATTTCTTTCATAAAGAATGTTACAATGGTCCTTAAGAAAACTAATTACATAGCCTTCTAATGCTAAGGCAAGAAATAGAAATCAAATTCCTGCTTGCTGCAGGCACATAATAACAGTCTTTTAATACTAAGTCTAAACCAGATGATAGTCGAAGAGGGTATGTTCCCATGGCTACGGTAGCAACTCTTGCTCCATTTTCGATTTGTAGGATCATCTCACTATCCCTCAGCCTCCTACTATCTTCAAGACCCTGTATAGAAGTGCACAAGTAAGCACTAGAACCAAAGCCAAGCACCCAACTGGATGCAGAAGAAATCATAAGGTTAGACTCAATAATGAGCATACCTCCAGAAGGACCAGCCTCCTTATTATTTAGGGTGGCCAGGTATGTAGCGCAGTTCCGCTTCCAGTGGCCATCATTGTTGTAATGGAAACACTTTCCTTTGTCAGCGGCCTTCTTCGGCTCTGCCTTTTCTTCTTTCCTCCCACCTTCTACTTTTTTGCAAACTTCTTCTTCTTTCCAAAAGACTTTCTCTTGGACGAAGTCCATTCCATAGCAAGCATTGAGCCTTTAGAACCTTTCATGAAAAGCTCAGCAGTAACCAGCATATTCATAAGTTCGGCCAAGGAGTTTTGAAGTTTATGCATATGGTAGTTCATGATGAAATGCCCATACGCATCAGTCAAGTATTACAGAATTATATCATTCTACAGATCCAAGTACAACCTTACTTCGAGCTTCTCAAACTCTTCTAAGTCCTTGATCATCATCAGACAATGATCTTAGACTAACTACCCATCATGCATCTTAGCCTTGAACAATCGTTTAGTGACTTGATAATTGGCTGCACGACTCTATTCACCAAACATCTCCTATAGGTGAGCCAACATTTGGTGAGCAGTGATGCATCCTAATTTATAGCTATGGCAAGTGCACCAGTCGATCAAGTAATAAAGTGAATGAGTAGAGTATCGTCCCTAGAGGATTGGAAAATAAGTACTGAAAAGCTCTTTCCTTTGCTTTATTTAGAAGATCGATTTATGAGAATAAGAAATTAAAGAATAAAATAAAAAATAATTAAAACTGTTTTTAAGAAAATAGAGAGAGTGTAAATTATTAGGGTTTTAAATTCAAGAGCAATAGATTACTAAGGCAATCGGTTCACCAACTCAGTCAATACAATATTCAGACTTTTAGATTAACTTTATTTCATGTGACGGTGGAGTCTCCTAATTTATTCACTACCCTTTGGTCCAGGCATAGCAAAACTATTAATATTTATTAATTACCCTTTGGTCCAGGTGTAATTTAAATAAATATTAATGCATTAAGGTTTTGTGAAACCCTCTAATTAAAATACGCTGCGTCCAAAGCGCACTAAAATTCCTGCATGCATATGAATTCTAATTTGATTCATAATACAAGGTATATAATCAAGAAGCAATTAACATAGATGTACTTGGTCCGTAACATCTATGTTCATCAGATCAATTAGAAGATGGCCAGTAATCTAAAAGCATTAAGATCAGATTTATATACTCCTCATGAATAAAATTTAAAAATAAATCATACTGAATATTGCATCAAAAGAGTGGCTACACCTTAGCCTTAGTAAAAGAAAATTTAGTTCATGATAACAAATTCAGAAATAGCGAATAAAATAAAAAGCATAGAGAAATTAGACCGTTTGATTATTGAAATTGATTATCCATTGCTCTTGATGTGGAGAACTTGGCAAAGAAGAAGAGGCTCCTTGATCGATATCTTGATTGTCGAAGAAAAATCCTTTTCTTTCCCTTACAAATCACTCTTCTCTTTCTACCTCTCTCCTCTCTTTTTCTTTTTGTTTTTCTTTATTTCTCTAACTCTCTCCCTTTTTCTCTTTTTCTCTTTTTCTCTGACTTCCCTTCTCTCTTTCTCTATTTCTCTCTCTCTTTTTCTCTGTCTCTCCCTCTCTGTTTCTCTCTTTCTCTCCCTAATTTTTTTTTCACGACAATAGTAGATTTTTATAGATAAAGAGTTTGATTTCCCTCCAAAATCCATCAAAAATTAGGTTTACGACTCCCAAAATAACTCATATTAAGATCTGGATAATTCTGCCCATTAGATATTGATCAAACGGTCCAAAAACCACTCAAAAACCCCTTAAAATAACCCAGATCAAGTCAGATTTCATATCAGCTGTTGGATCAAATCTGGGCCGTCCGATCGCATAGAAAGAAGCCTTTTAATCTTTAGTTTAACGTCAGGATGAATCTCAGCCGTTGGATCTTGATCGAGAGCTGCAGATGCCGTCCATCAGCGCCTTCATTTCGGCCATCTGATCGAATTTCAGTGAAAGGCACCCATTGGATCAAATAAAATTCGCAAATTGCCCTCCATGGACCATGCGTGAGCTCGGTGTTGCATGGACCGCCGTGTTCTTCAGCCAATCAGAGCGCTTTTGTTGATGTGAAATGTCGAAAATACCCTCCATTTGGTCCATCGTGCGCCGCGAAAAATGCTGACGTCAACATTACGTCGGAAGGTTGGTCTGCTATTTCAATCGAACCAAGCCGAACCGCTGAACCAATTTTCTAAACTGATTTGAACCGAACCGATTTTTTTTTCTTTTTAAATTCAATTCTGGGCTCGTTTGAAGTCTGTTTTGCCTGAAATTTATTTCATTTAAACTAGAAAAATAAGATCTTCGTATTGGTGGCCTTCTTTGCTGCACAAGATTAATAAAAGTATCAATTTTTAAAAAAATAATTTAATTTATTTTATAATTTAATACTTTTATTAGTATATTTTTACCACTTATCACACCCCCCAACTTAGTCATTGCTAGTCCCTTAGCAATGTTTTGTTTAATACCATGTTTCAATAAGATTATCCATCATAAAGATAAAATCTAGGATTAAAGGTCAAAAAGTTTAGAAAATACTGCTAACTAAGCATTGAGCTTCAGAAGCAAATTTTTCAGTCAATACAATTAAAAACTTTCTTAGAGTACATCAAAGATCTATAGCACTTGTGTTCGTGATGACTAACTTTAGCATTTCAGTATTAAATTAAAAGAACAAAAGTATCTTCTCTTATCACCTATTTTGGTCAATTTTCTATACATTCTCAATTTTATACTCATGAATTAAGGTAGCTTTCACACTGCCTTTCTCTTTTTTTTTTTTTTTTTTTTTTTTTTACTGTGCTGAGCATCCTGGCCTTTCCTTCACCATTTTACGTGAATTTTCACACTTGACCTAGGTGCAGAGACCCAGTTACTAGGCTTTGGGCAATCCACATATACTCTATCTTTTGCACTTTATTTATAGGCAGGTAGCTCTTTCCTTAAATTCAAGTTTCTTTGATTAGAATGTATATTAATTATCAATTTTTAGTGATAATTGAATCCTTGACAGTTTACTAGGCTTTGGGCAATTATACTCTATCTTTTGCATTTTTTTTATAGGCAGGTAGCTCTTTTCTTAAATTCAAGTTTCTTTGATTAGAATGTATATTAATTATCAATTTTTAGTGATAATTGAATCCTCAGTTGGCCTTATAATCAATACCTACTTTGCCTTGTTAGTGTGCATGTGCAATAAAAAGTGCTAATAGTCTTTTAATGACCTAAGTAGGCTGCTAAAAGTTGACCAACTAATCTACTTCTTTAACTCATTACATTCATTAGCAAATAATTCTATCTTTTATCACTTATCCAGTCTATCTTGCTCAAGATTTTCTTCTTGACACATGATTTTTTTTTTTTTTTAACTTATTCTACATTGTCTTAAAGGAGAAAGAAAAATAAAGGGTGCAATAAAGGATAGGAAGGAATACACCTGATTTGGTTCAGTCTGGTTCTTTGGAGCTTTGAAATTTTGCTTGAGCTCTCATTGATTTTTCTCTGCAAAATTAAAAATACACACCAAAGCAGTAAAAGAGCAACCATAAATTACTGAAAAATAAAAGAAAAGAAAAATGATCAAAACTAAAAAGAAAAGAAATAACCTATCTAGTAGTTCTGATTTATAGTCTTCAGCTTGACTTTCTTTGAGTTCTAAAGTGGATCAATCTGGTGCCACTTCAATTGGAATACTTTCATGTTTGATCGATCCTCTTTCAATTTGACATTGCTCGCTTTTATAGTCTCAAACCTATTTTCTACAGAATTCTCATATAATGGATTGTCAATAATATCAATTAGAAAATAAGTTTGATTATCATCAGGATGTTTAGTATCTTTGAAAACATTAAAAGTAACTTGTTCATCTTGGACTCTAAGAATTAATTTTTCTTGTTGAACATCTATTAAAGCTCCTCCAGTAGCTAAAAAGGGTCTCCCTAAAATAAGGGGTACATCATAATCTTCTTTCCATATCAAGAACAATAAAATCAATAGGAAAAATAAACTTGTTTACCTTTACCAAGACATCCTCCACTATACCTCTTGGATATTTAATGGATCTATCGGCTAATTGAAGAGTAATAGTGGTAGGCTTTGGTTCTCCTAGACCCAGCTTCCTGAAAATAGAAAAAGGCATGAGATTAATGCTTGCTCCTAAATCACATAAAACTTTATCAAAACTACAATCACCAATAATGCAGGGGATAGTAAAACTCCCTGGATCTTTTAGCTTCTGTGGTAATTTATTTTGAAGTATTGCTGAGCATTCTTCATTCAAATTTATTCTCTCATGCTCCTTCAGCTTTTTCTTATTTGTTAGGATTTCTTTGAGAAACTTGGCATACCTGGGCATTTGAGTAATAGCATCTACAAAAGGAATATTAATATGTAAATTCTTTAAAATTTTGAAAAAGTTAGAAAATTTCTTATCTGGATGCTGTATTTGTCTCTCTGGGAATGGTAGTGGCGGCACGTAGGGCTTCACATTTGGATCAGCAAATCGTATACCTGGAGACCATCCATCTGCTGGTTGTTTTGGTGACTGACGAATTTGAGTTGATGGTTCCTTATTTGTAGTTGGCTCTTCAGTCTCTTTCTTCTGATGTGGCTCCTCCAGCTTTGTACCACTTCTTAGGGTGATAGCATTGACTTGCTCCCTTGGATTGGTCTCCGTGTTGCTGGGCAAGGATCCCTTGAGGTCTCTCAGGAGATTATCTTAGCCATTTGACCTATTTGCATCTCCAAGTTTCGAATTGCTGCTGTTTGGTCCTGCCTAAGTTTGGCTTCCAAATTTTTTATAGTTGCTTCTTGGTTTTGCATAAATTTGACCATCAGCTCTTCCATGTTGGACTTCTTTTCAGGTACTTGGAATCCTGGGGGTGGCTGTTGTGCTGCATTTTGATTGCTCCATGAGAAATTTGGGTGCTGCCTCCACCCTTGATTGTATGTGTTGGAGTAGGGATTGTTTTGTTGCGGCCTAAAAAAATTATCAATATAATTAGCTGTATCAGTTGTTTTAGCAAAAGGATTACCTGTCTGGCAATTGCTCGTATCGTGTCCTCCTCCACACAGGTCACAAGTAATGCTCTGAACATGCATAGCTGTTCCCTTTAAGTTGTTGACTTCGGCTCTAAGGGCTGCAATTTCAGCTAGTAAGGTTGGCACGCAATCTACTCCCTGCACAGCTGCTAGTCTTTTTGGCATCATACGTTCTGTCTGCCATTGATAGCTATTTGATGCCATCTCATCGATCAGATCGAAAGCTTCTTCCTCCATTTTTTGATTAATGGTTCCTCCTGCTGCTGCATCAATCATAGAATGATTAGTAGGAGATAAACCATTATAGAAAGTTTGTACCTAAAGCCATACGGGTAGTTGATGATGTGGACATCTCCTCAGCAGTTTCTTGAAATGCTCCCAAGCCTCATATAGTGTCTCCATGTCCATCTGCATAAAGAAAGTGATATCGTTGCGCATCTTGGCAGTCTTGGAAGGTGGAAAGTACTTGGCTAAGAATTTTTGGGCTAGGACATCCCAAGTTGTGATAGAACCTGCAGGAAGAGAATGAAGCCAACTCTTAGCTTTGTCCCGTAAAGAGAAAGGAAATAACCTTAATCTAATAGCATCATCCGACACCCCATTAATTTTAAAAGTATCGCAAAGTTCAAGAAAATTAGAAATATGGGCATTCGGATCATCATGCACGTGTCCACTGAATTGGACAGTTGATTGAATCATCTGGATCATCGTCGATTTTATTTCAAAGTTGTTTGCTCGTACAGGCAGGTCTCCTGATGCTCGAAGCTGCATCGGCTATAGATGGTGTGATGTAATCATTTAATGGATGATGTACTGGTCGAATAGCTTCATGCTGTCCTTCGGTCGCCATATCCAATCCTAGATTGATGTCGTTAGGATCTTCAGCTGCCATGTTTCTTTCTTGTTGTAGTCTTCTAATGGTCCTTTCAATTTCTGGATCTAAAGGTAGTAAGTTACTATGTCCAGTACGTGTCATGCACTTGAAAATTTTTTTTTTAAAATAATAAAAATTAAAAATAAATTTCTAAAGTAAAGCTAGGATCAAAATTTTAATATTGTTTTAGACACAATCTCCCGGCAACGGTGCCAAAAACTTGATGCATGCTAATTTATAGCTATGGCAAGTGCACCAGTCGATCAAGTAATAAAGTGAATGAGTAGAGTATCATCCCTAGAGGATTGAAAAATAAGTACTGAAAAGCTCTTTCCTATGCTTTATTTAGAAGATCGATTTATGAGAATAAGAAATTAAAGAACAAAATAAAAAATAATTAAAAATTTTTAAGAAAATAGAGAGAGTGTAAATTATTAGGGTTTTAAACTCAAGAGCAATGGATTACTAAGGCAATCGGTTCACCAACTCAGTCAATACAATATTCAGATTTTTAGATTAATTTTATTTCATGTGACGGTGGAGTCTCCTAATTTATTCACTATCCTTTGGTCCAGGCATAGCAAAACTATTAATATTTATTAATTATCCTTTGGTCCAGGTGTAATTTAAATAAATATTAATGCATTAAGTTTTGTGAAATCCTCTAATTAAAATACGCTGCGTCCAAAGCGCACTAAAATTCCTGCATGCATATGAATTCTAATTTGATTCATAATACAAGGTATATAATCAAGAAGCAATAACATAGATGTACTTGGTCCGTAACATCTATATTCATCAGATCAATTAGAAGATGGCCAGTAATCTAAAAGCATTAAGATCAGATTTATATACTCCTCATGAATAAAATTTAAAAATAAATCATACTGAATATTGCATCAAAAGAGTGGCTACACCTTAGCCTTAGTAAAAGAAAATTTAGTTCATGATAACAAATTCAAAAACAGTGAATAAAACAAAAGGTATAGAGAAATTAGACTGTTTAATTGCTGAAATTGATTATCCATTGCTCTTGATGTGGAGAACTTGGCGAAGAAGAAGAGGCTCCTTGATCGATATCTTGATTGTCGAAAAAAAATCCTTTTCTTTCTCTCACAAATCACTCTTCTCTTTCTACCTCTCTCCTCTCTTTTTCTTTTTGTTTTTCTTTATTTCTCTAACTCTCTCCCTTTTTCTATTTTTCTCTTTTTCTCTGACTTCCCTTCTCTCTTTCTCTATCTCTCTCTCTCTCTTTTTCTCTATCTCTCCCTCTCTATTTCTCTCTCTCTCCCTGATTTTTTTTTCATGATAACAGTAGATTTTTATAGATAAAGAGTTTGATTTCTCCCTAAAATCCATCAAAAATTAGGTTTAAGACTTCCAAAACAACTCAAATTAAGATCTAGGTAATTTTGCCCGTTAGATGTTGATCAAACGGTCCAAAAACCACTCAAAAAACCCTTAAAATAATCCAGATCAAGTCAGATTTCATATCAGCCGTTGGATCAATCGTTGGATCAAATCTGGCCCATTTGATCACATAGAAAGAAGCCTTCTGATCTTTAGTTTAACGTCGAGATAAATCTCAACCGTTGGATCTCGATCGAAAGCTGCGGATGCCGTCCATCAATGCCTTCATTTCGGCCGTCCGATCGAATTTCAATGAAAGGCGCTCGTTGGATCAAACAAAATTTTCAAATTGCCCTCCATGGACCATGCGCGAGCCCGGTGTTGCATGGACCGCCGCATTCTTCAGCCAATCGGAGCACTTTTTTTGATGTGAAATGCCTAAAATATCCTCTGATTGGTCTACCGTGCGCCACGAAAAATGATGACATCATCCTGATGTCAGCATTGCATCAGCGAGTTGGTCTGCTGTTTCGATCGAATTGGGCCAAACTACTGAGCCAATTTTCTGAACCGATTTAAACCGAACTATTTTTTTTTTTTTTTTTGAAATTCAATTCTGGACTCGTTTGAAGTCCGTTTTGTTTGAAATTTATTTTATCTGAATCAAAAAAATAAGATCTTCATATTGGTGGCCTTCTTTCCTACATAAGATTAATAAAAGTATCAATTTCTAATGAAATAGTTTAATTTATTTTATAATTTAATATTTTTATTAGTATATTTTTACTACTTATCAAGTAGTTCTGATATCTTCATGTTGGCACTGAAGCTCATGAGACTTCGAGCCCAATATATAGTATCTGACCTTTTATCTTCGTCAGTCCACTTATCCAGAGATGCTCTCTGTTCAGTGGATGGACAAGCTGGTAAGGTGGGAGGGTCCTGGTCCAATACATGAGTTAACTTCTTAGAACCCAAAATAATTTTGAAGTTTTGAAGCCAATCCTTGTAATTTAGTCCGATCAGTCTATGGGTTTCCAAAATTCATGCTAGTGGGTTGGATGCAGACATTTTCCTATAGAGTATCAAAGTTTCTAGTTAGATATTGTAATTAAGACTTGATCAATTTATTTAAGAATTTTATTTTAAAATAAATTAGCTTCCACTATTTTTTTGGATCCCTATACTTTCTTTGTAGAGATACAAAAATCTTCATGATTACTTATTTCTAGTGGGTGGTGCAGTCCCACCGACTTACTCATCAACTCACCCAATAGTTATTGGTGATGGGTTAGCTAATGAGTGAACAACTCTTGTTCAATGATTCTCTAATCATGAAGCACCCAATCATGGTCTCTAATTCATGAATCTCACCATATCCGGAATATTGATTCGGAATATTGATTCACTCCTTAGTTAAGTCAGACCCACCATTTGCATAGATTGGATTCCTAATTGGATCTCTCACCGTATCCAAAATATTGAGCCCAATCCATCCTCCAGCCTGTAGCATCCAATGGTTAATAGACATGATTGCATCTTTCTGGTGCAACTGTGCCACTGTAACCAACCGAGAACAATCAACCCCGAAAAGGGCCTGCACATCTACAATGGTGGAAGACCTTAGACTTAATCTTTTCTTAGAAAGTTTTGATTTAGGTCTCATTAAACTAGACTTGACATAGTCATAACCATTATGACTAATCTAGTGGCATGGGTTAGCTCAGATTATTGACCACCTCAAATTAGAATTGAGTCAACAAACATGGCCTGGTAAGTGAGATCGATGGAAGAAACATGCCATTAACTCGACAAGAATGCATTTGAGTCGAGTAGCTCCCAATTAAAAATCAGTCGATTGTATCTGCCAAACTTACCTTAGACATCAAATTATTGAGCCAGAACCAATCGGATTAGCCTACAATCCAGACTCTAACCACTGAGCCTAATTAGGTCTTAGCTTGATCGATCACTCACATGACTCGATCTTGATCCAGACTTAATCCTATTAAGCTGGTAAATTTAAGCATTGTTGATCCCATCTAACCAACTCTTGATTCGGTTTGATCAACCGCTAGACCTAATTGAGCTATCCAAGCTTGAACCCAATTTTATAAATATGTCTTAGATCTAAAATTTTCAATTTTAGATCTAATTGATATTTCATAAACTTAATTCTTAATTAAGTTAGGATTCTTAAACAAAATATGTAAATAAGATCCTAGGGTTTCAGGATCTAAGGTTTTGCAGAAAGTAAGTTTTCAATTTTTGATTAAGGACGAACGTGCAACACCTCTACACATCACAAGAACACCTCATCGAATGGTAGGAGAGGATCTTTAAGCCTTACTTTGCTCTTATGATCAGATGGCCAAGGGGAACGCCTTAATCAGAAATACAACTAATCTACAAAAACTAATTAGATCTAAGCATATATCTCATATAAAAAAATGGATCTAATTAAAATATATTTTGTATATATCATATATATCATGCATGTATGTTTTTCAGATTTAAATTATCTCATAATCATCTAAAAAATTAAATTTAAATTTAATCTAGACCTATTTGCAGAACTATTCTATAACTAGTCTAAACATGCAACTATCATATCTCATATGAATAAATTAAATTTAATTTATTTTCTATTTTTAGATCTGATTATAATATTTATAAGATTAGAAGATAATAAATAAATAGATCTAAAATTCATATTTAATTAAATAAAAAATATGATTATACTACACTACACATAGAACAATTCTATTTCTAATCTAGTTATGTGTCTTATACATATTAGATCTAGATTAATTAATTTTATTTTTTTATTTTTTTAATTTTAGATCTAATCACATCTCATGTGATATCTGAAATCACTAATTAATCAAATTAAATAAGATCTAAATAAATTTTATAAGAACCTGGCTTTGATACCAGTTGAAGGAGAAATCATAATTTCTCGGGTCAGGTTCGTTCAGATCTGATTGGATCGAGAGGCATATTTCAAAAATTTTCTCTTAGATCTTAATCAAATTTGATACTTTTCAGATCAAATTTTATGATCTGATAATTAATAAAATAAAATAAAATTAATTTTAAATTAATTTTACCTTGATTCTGGATAATCTGATTATCTATTGATGATCCTACCGAAGTCCTGAGGTTCTGGATCTAGCCATGCAAGCACCTGGCCTCTATTGGTATCCACTCAAGCTAAATTTGGAGATCTTCTCCTTCTCTTATTTTTCTCCAAAAATTAAATCTGGATCTGATTTGGAAGGTCTTCAAAACTTCTTCTAAAGATCACCCATCGTCTCTGTAGCAGTGCTACTTTCTTTCTTTTTCGTCAGCTTTTTCTTGCCTGACTCGCACTAATCTGAAGGCCTAACTTCCTTGGGCATGGAAAGGAGAGAGAGGGCCAGATGGTGGCATGGACAAGAAAGTGGGGCGGCCTTAGGGCATGGCTAAGAGGAGGAGAGCTATAAAGTGGACGTAGATAGGATCTATTTATAGACTCTACTGCGCCATGCAGTGCTGCATCACCCCAGCCAATCACATTGCTTCGTGTAATCAGATCTAAATTTAATTAGTAGGATGATGATAGGAATGCGATGTTGTCGTTAAGACACCATGTTTATCAGTTTAATCCGACTTCTTAAAATAATTAAAAATGCATTGATAGCAGTGAGTCAGGTCGAATCCACAAGGAAGGTAGTGTTTTTAGATTTGAAATCTTTGATTTTACAAAAAAAAAGAAAAAGAAGAGTTTTAGGATTAGAAGTGAAGTCGAAAAAATAAAAAGTGAAAATTAAAAGGTATAGAAATTTAAACTTGGTACTAAGATCTACTAGTTAGATCTTAGCATCTACTTGTAATAAAATAAAAAGCAATAATTTAAAGTGCAGAAATTAAATTATAAAAAAAAATATGAAATGAAAGAGCATAAAAATAAATATTACAATAAAAAATTCATAATTTAAATACATAAAATAAAAAAAAATAAAATAGGCTGATCTCTGATCTTGGATCGGCATTGGTGGAAAGATAGTGTAGAGGCTCAGCTCTTGTTCTCGGCACCAATTGATTTGAAGCAGCCATTAACCCATAGCCTGGCTTCACTCTGTGCCAAAGCTTCACCTTTATCGGAGATGTTGATTTTTAAAGGCCTAGGTCCTTTTTATAGAGCTAGGGAGGCTAGATATTCTTTTTTGGAGGCAATGTGGGACTAAGGGTTGTTTTAATCATGAAAATAGGAAGAAATCTACGTGAAATTTGGATTAAAATTGCCCCTATTGAGTTCTTTTAATTCTGGCTATTGGATGGTGATCCAATGCTTCCAAAAATACCAAAAATGGATGTGTAATGGCTCAAATCAAGTTGGATTAATTTTTGATCATTGGATCGTGCTTGATGGAGGAATTTACGCCATTGATCATGCGCCTGAGAGTTTGATCGCTGTCGAGAGCCTTCTGGACCGTCGGATCGAAGATGGAATCAGGCGCTGCCATTCGATGGTGATTCGGATGAAATCAGCAACCAAAAAAAAAAACTGACCATCCGATCCTAACCGCAAACAACTACCACCGCACGATTGCATGTTTACTGTTCCCATGGACCGCATAGACCGGCCACATCGTGCACCGCAACCAATCAGCATCTTTTATTGATAGATGAAAAGACCAAAATGCCCTATGAGCCATGATGAATTTTTTACACACCCTTTAGGGGTCTAGGTCTACCACATGGTAGGGTCTCATTTGCCGGTGTCTGCTGAGCTGCCGGTCCATACTGTTCTGTAGACCGGCTGATGGCTTCTAGGCTTAAATCGGCTAGCTTGGATGGCTTGGCGCGCCGACTTGGTTGACTTGGCTCAGCGCATTTGGATGTGCCAGCTGCTATGGCATGGCGGCTTGAGCCGTTTGAGCCGTATGTTATTTTTACATTTAAATTTTTTTTATTTTATTTCTTTAGAAATTCATATCATTTTCGTTTTAACTCCATTTTGCTCCAAACTTATTTTATTATGATAAAAAATTGAGCTCTTTCCATTGATTATAAACTTTTATTTTTTAATTTTTATTATTTTTTAATTAATTTTTTAATTAATAAAAATATGAATTTCTCAAAAATTATATATAAATTGATTAATAATTCTTAAAAATTAATATAAATTAATTAATAAATTAATACTTTTATTAGTAAATTTATGATGCTTATCAGATGACATCACTTGATCCAATCAGATGAGAGACCCATAGGTTCATACCTAGATGGCACCTAAGACTAGTTAAAGTAGATACCCAAGGGCCACCTAAGTAGAAACCAAGAAGCAACCTGGAGTCCCATCCGTATGGAACTTCAGCATCCCTATCTATGGGCGCATTCCATCCTAGGCATGTGCCCCCTTCTTTCTAATTTTTAGAGAGGGGACAAGCCCCTATCTGCTCTCCAATAAGTACATGACATATAGGCAAATATCCAAGGGTCAAAGGTCAATGTTTGACCAAGTCAAAGTATAAGAATTAGTAGATAAAGAAAAATGGTAGGTGTTGTCTCAAATTTATCTCATAAATTAAGACGACAATTTTCTAACTTGGACAAGCTCCAGTCAGACCAGGTAAAGGTATCCAAGTAAGCACAAACTCATTTGGCTCAGTCGAGATAACTTTTATGATAGAAAAAAGGAGAACGTTAGGCTCAATCATATGCTAGCACGATTTCCTTGAACCTAATTGAATCTTATTCAAATCAATTGAACTGGGTTAGTCCAATTGATGATATTCAGATCCAAATTCTTGTTTGTGTGATCCAGTTAGGTTCAGTTCTATATGGTAATGGAATATGTCATGATCTCCATCATCGATATCATCGAAACTCCTTTCGATGGATCAGAACTCTTCTGATTCAGATAACCTAGAATGATCGATCATCTAAATCATTCTAATTGCTCCCAAAATCTACCAGTGACACCTAGCAGCATATGGTGGTAACCCATCAAAACTAAAAAATGAACCTCTCGGTGCAGCTACTTGTGTGATTAAGTTCTTCTATCTTGAGCTTCGATCAGATTAGGGTTAAGGTAAACTTGTCAAACCATAATTTCTATCATATGATTTAATCATTCGATTCAAGTTCGATGTGAAAACCTTAATAGAAACTCTTTCTATTATTTCACATTGTGCCATGGCCATGGGCTTATGGACTTGATTCTCATGATCATCATAGGGCTGCTCCTCTTCTACCGAGGTAGATAGATTCCATCTTGGTGCAATCCAATTTCTACAATAAACATGCTATAGCCAACATACACCTTAGAATTCCGAGTGGCTAGGAAATCAAGTCATGGTATAGTCAACCTATAACACCCTTAAGGTGAACTATCGATGCACCTCAGGTCAAAGAACCAGACACACCACTACAGCATCAAGTCAGTCATCAATGAGAAGGTAGATTTTCTTATGACTACTCGAGGTGGTTACGCTCAGTGCCCTCATTCTCTAATGAGTACCTGTACTCTCGCTCTGGTGTCTCTACACCATAGAATCAAGACTCATCTACTATAAAGAAGCGATTGTATACTAACCTTCCAGATCAATCACCATCCTCATGATGATCCTACGATCAGGAGCATTTTATGAGTTAATAAATAAAAATTCATGTCTTAAATTTTCAACTCTTGAAAATATGAATTATCATTATCATTAACTCAAGGGATGTATCACAGATACTAAATACACTTATGTGATAGAAAATAATCTATTTTATTATTTTTAGTCAAAATTATAATTTTACTCCTAGAAGTGTATTACAAGTGTCAGCCAATTTTGGCTTCTAGGGCACACATATCTAACAATAATTTCATTGCATACATATTGAGTACATTATGAATAGGATGAAGGTTGAAAAAATCGATCACACAAATAAAGCGGGGCAGAGGAAAAGGAGGTGAAGTCCTAAGGTGGACTGGGTTCTTCAGACTTCAGACTATCGGCCCCAACCATCACCAAGGCCTCCTTCAATATAAAGATCTCCTCCTTGAGTTCCTTCTTCTTATATAGGCCTTCAATGTACATTCTGTTGATATGCTCAAATTTGGCCTCAAGCTCTCGCCACTACTTCCATAGGACTTCAGATTCAGCTTCAACATCCTTGATAGCTTGATACTCATAGGTCAACTGGAGCTTCAACCATTGGACTTCGGCTCTCTCCACCCCGACTACTTCTGAGAGCTCACTGATGCTCCTCCATAGAGAGGCAATTTTCTCTAACTCGCTGCTTGAACCAGCTTGCCGACTGCTATACAACTTCCTTTGGAAGTAGCTTGCCTCATCTCTGGTAGCCTTTAGCTCATCTTCAAGCCTGGACATCTTCCCTGCCTAAGTTATCCGATAGCTATTATGCCAGTCCTCAGCATCCTACAGCTACTTCTGAAGTTGGGAGAACTTTTTCAACCAGTCCCCATCATATTGGGCTTTATCGATGGACCACGATGAACTCCCTTCCAAAAGATGGATCTTTTTCTTTGCCTTTTTAAGATCAACTTCAAGAGAACCGATCTTCGCTGTTACCACCCATGATTTGTCGCTCGCATTCTTTTGATGTTTGGCAAGTTCCCTCTCAAAGCTCCCCTTTCATATGCTAAAACTCATGGAGTCCTTCATGTCCAAGTTTTGGAGATGAGTGACCTCTTTGGTTGCTTTTAAAGCATTCTTCCACGAAGCTTGAAGGTTGTCCTCCATCTTCTTCAATTTATTTTTCAAATGATAGATTAATTTCTTCAAGCTCTTTATTAAAGGCTTCAATGGGCCCCCCTGAGGTAAGGGGTCGGTGTTGTTTGGAGACGGTGGGTTAGAACCCTGATTAAGTGGAGGACTCTGGATAATATATGACACAACACCAATGAGAAGAGAGGTATAGACAAAAGTGAATTTGCTTTCATTTAACTTAAAAATTCTTAGGTATAAAGCAAAATAAAAAGAGGAAAAGGAAAAGATACAGCTAGTTGAGGATTTCAACCTCAGGAGGGGCAGTGGTAGATGAAGCCAAAGCGCTCTCGATTGCCTTGGGTCCCTGAGCAGGCTTAGATGCCCCCATAATAGGTTCGGCAGAGGAAAGATCTGCCCTACTATTGGACAGTCCTGCTTCATCACTAGCCTCCTCCTCCTCTCCTAGGAAGCCAAGATCAAGTTCGGGGAACCTCCAAGCCACCCTGCCCTCACATAGCTCGAAGCCCTTGATGAACATCTTCTGGCTGAAGGCGATATTCATGTCCTTCATTTCAAGGAAGGTCTTGAACTCCTCATTGGCTCGAGCCACTACCTCTGAAATGGACTTCACTAATTATGCCTCTAGCTTGACGACCTTGAGCCTAGCCTCTTTCTTCTCCTCTTCCTCCAAAGCCTACACTGCCTTAAGTCTGACCGAGACGAACTCTGCCTTTCGAAGTGCACTATGCAAGCTCTCATTTTCCATCATCTTCTCCTCCACAAGTTACTTAGCATTAGCAGCCATCGCTTGAAGGTGATTGATCTCGACCTGAAGATCTTCTCGGACCTTCAGCACCTCCACCTCTAGGCGATTCACCTTCTTAAGGTGGGCAAGCATGTGGTGGCCTGACTGCCATAAACAGATCATTGTAAGGTGAAGGAAGAAAGGGTGAAGAAATGGAAAAGAAGTATGGCAAGATGATTATCCTAAGGACAGTCCCAAGAGACTCCCAAACAAACTGCCTCTGGTCAAGGTCGGCTTGGTTGTCCACCTCCTCTAGTAGGGCGAATCTGTCAGTTAAATCTCGAATGATGTTCGAGTTACTGAATAGGTCCGCACCCTGATCTTCGTTGTTGTGCCGACCAGGCTCATCGAGATGCTCCTTGTGAGCCTTCATCGCAATGGCAGCTTTTCCCTTTCTCCCCTTCTCTTTGCCGATAGAGGGATCGGGCACACAATCCCTGGAGGGAAGATTTGCAGACTTAGGGGGAAGAGGTTCCCCCTCTACAATGTCAGCACGGGCAGTCGGAATGACCTCATCTCCTGGACGAACTTTGGGAGCAACGTCGACAGCAGTAGGAGCTACAAAATCAGAGATGCCGACCTTCGCCCATTTCGAGCTCTCACCTAAGGCCTTCCCCTTCCTTTTCTTTTGCATGTAAAGGACCTTGGTGAGCTTCTTTATGGCATAGTTGTCCATTTCTGTAGAAAAAAAAAATCATGATCAGCCAAGGTATGCATAAAATTTCATAAGAATCCATCCATATGTATCTGCATGGAAGTACGTTTGGTACTAGTAGGGTCGAGAGGACTTATGTTGAGGTTGAATAAGGTCTTCTCCCTCAAAAGTTTAGGGAGATCGGGCCTAAGGACAGTCCCAAGAGACTCCCAAACAAACTGCCTCTGGTCAAGGTCGGCTTGGTTGTCCACCTCCTCTAGTAGGGCGAATCTGTCAGTTAAATCTCGAATGATGTTCGAGTTACTGAATAGGTCCGCACCCTGATCTTCGTTGTTGTGCCGACCAGGCTCATCGAGATGCTCCTTGTGAGCCTTCATCGCAATGGCAGCTTTTCCCTTTCTCCCCTTCTCTTTGCCGATAGAGGGATCGGGCACACAATCCCTGGAGGGAAGATTTGCAGACTTAGGGGGAAGAGGTTCCCCCTCTACAATGTCAGCACGGGCAGTCGGAATGACCTCATCTCCTGGACGAACTTTGGGAGCAACGTCGACAGCAGTAGGAGCTACAAAATCAGAGATGCTGACCTTCGCCCATTTCGAGCTCTCACCTGAGGCCTTCCCCTTCCTTTTCTTTTGCATGTAAAGGACCTTGGTGAGCTTCTTTATGGCATAGTTGTCCATTTCTGTAGAAAAGAAAAATCATGATCAGCCAAGGTATGCATAAAATTTCATAAGAATCCATCCATATGTATCTGCATGGAAGTACGTCTGGTACTAGTAGGGTCGAGAGGACTTATGTTGAGGTTGAATAAGGTCTTCTCCCTCAAAAGTTTAGGGAGATCGGGTGCTCGGTATGCCTTGAGCCTGTTAGAAGACTCGAGGCCGGCACCATCCAAGCTAGGAGCTTAGCGGATGGATTCCCTAAGGAAGCCCCAGGGAGGATGGTCAAGCAGCAGGGTTGGGCATTGGACGAAGAAGTACTTCTCTGTCTAGTCATGAATGGAAGAAGGAGCGCCTTTCAGCAACCCCTTCTTACTGAATTGAGGGAAGAAGTACAACCAATTTTTTGTAGAAGGATGGCATCTGAAGGTATAAAAATTTTGTAAATAATTAGATGGTAGGCCGAAATTCGGCCAGACGGTAGAGAAAAAGGAAGCCAATTGTAAACCAAAAATAGTTTGGCACAACAGAAGAAAGAGAAATGTTTAAAAAATGAAAGAGGTCAATTACAAAGGGGGGAGAAGAAAGCCGAAGTCCGGCATACAAAGCCTCCAAATACAAGCAAAACCAACCGGCTGGAGGTGAGCTGGCACAATCGTCTGACTCGAGGAGTCGGAGTTCGAACTCCGATGGAATTCCATACTGAATCCTAATCAAGAAGAGATCATTCGAAGTAAGAATGGATGGGATGGTGTCCAGAATAAAGGATGGGCAAGACATGTTTCTAGGCTCAACCTTGGTCAGGGGTATAGGATCTTGGGTGGACGGTCCGATCGGACTCCAAGAATTGACAGAGTGGAAAGTTTTGGAAGACATTTAGATCAAAATAGAACCCTAAGAAAACACCCAAAAAATAAGAAAAAATGCATTGTAAAAGCCCCAACTAGATAAAGCAAAAGTGCAAGAAGAAAATGATACTAGAAAAATCAAAAATAGGTGATAGGAGGCTGACCTATGTTGATTGAGAGGGGCAAAGAAGTGATGGGCGCAATGGCAATCAGATGGAGAAGCACCAAAAACTAGAGAAGATGCAGGGAAGAATCAGTACTCTTGAGCAGAAAGAAGGCAAGGGCTCAGGAAAGAAGACTTAAGCAAGAATGAATTTCGGAGAAAGAGGCAGGCCTTAAATGGTCGAGAAGAGGCCTGGGGTAGTTATGATTGTAGATCTCCATCGGTCGATCAATGCGTGCCTCATATCCCACTCATCATCATAGAGAAGTGGCGACAGATAGAGCTTTTATTGCACCATACCTAGGATAGAGATTTGGTGGAAAATACGAAGGGTTGTCTTTCCAAAGTCGCTTCTTGTTTAAAAGATTTCGACGCCAGCATAAAAGATGCCAAAAACACCTCATCCCAATGGGTGCGAGAAGCTGAAAGAACTTCGGCAGTCGCATTTATACTCCCTTCCTTTGAATTTCAAACTCGAAAGTAGGAGGACTATTGATGGAGATAAACTCATTCCTATCGAAGTTCGGCTAAATGTTCAGTCTCAGAGTGATTTTGGATGAGCTTCTGTGCTTTATTATATCCGATGGACCCCCTACAGTCAAAGCGGCCACACTCCTCATCTCCAGGTGGCCAGCCCTCCTATGGTCAAACTTCATTCGGACAAATTTGAATAGTGGAAGTAGTTGCATAGGTAGCAAATGGCCTGGCCTGATCGGCTTGGAAACTGATCAAACTTCTCCAACGAACTCCTTCCGAACTTCTCCAGTAGTCAAACTCCTTCTAGACTTCTCAAGCAAACTCCTTCTAAACTTCTCCAGCAATTGAACTTCTTTCAGACTTCTCCAATGAACTTCTTCTGGACTCCTCCAATAGTCGAAATCCTTTCAGACTCCTCCAACAGTCGAACTCCTTCCAGACTCTCTCGATCAAACTTTCCATAGTTGCCCAGGAAGGTCTTCGCATGAATTCGGCTCCACACGGCATGAGTCAACTCACCCATAGATCGCTTAAGAAGAGTCCGAGCTCTCCTAGTATTGATGTAACTCAAAGATTCATCCCTAACTGATGCCTACTACTTTGAACTTTGACTATTAAATCACAAAGGACTAGCATGTCATGACAATAGACACTATCCTCCATAACAAACTCCACGTGGCCCTCAATGGTCCACTATCGGATGGTTATGACTATCACTATCAGTTTGTTATAGGCTCTGCCTATATATGAGACCCTCCAAATATGCTTTCTTGGCTAAGCTCTCATCTTCTACTTAAAACTCTGCTCTAAACCTCTCTAAGCACTTTATTTCTATTGGTCGAAAGAGCTAACATGATTGTCGGAGGGTCCTATCGGAGCCACCACTCTCGACTCTGGATGGAACTTATTTTATAGGTCATCGATGGCCACCTCGTCTTCTCCGACTCCAGCTTTAAATCCGACATCAACTAAATTTTGCACCAGTAGTCTCCAAGCTCGGAGAGGAGTACGAACTCGCTTGCATTTGGGGAGAGTTCTCGAGTATGGTTGAGCTTCGCTTGGCTTTCCTTCAGCTATGGGCATACTTGATTCACCCGCCCACTGCTCTCCGATGGCTTCACTACACTTGGCCATAAAGGCCTCTTCTGCTCGGGCATAATCTTCAGCCCAAGCTACCATATTAGTAAAATTCTTGGGGTATTTCTTCTCTGGGGAGAACAACAGATCATTCTTTTGAAAACCATCCTTCAGTGCGACAGCATTGAACTAGGTGACATAGGCCCTGATGGACTCTCCTTCCTTCTACTTAATATTAATGAGGGAGTTCGAACCTCAGCGGGGGTGCCTATAGCTGATGAAATGAGCTGCAAACTAGTGGCTCATCTGATCGAAGGAGAAGATGGTACCCAACTTAAGGGCTGAGTATCAATTCCTGACTGCTCTCTTTAAAGTGGATGGATAAGCTCGCACAGAATGGTGTCTAGCATGCTATGGATCAGCATCATTATTTGGATGGCCTCCAGATGGTCGACCGAATTGGTAGTCCTGTCATAGCTCTCAAACTGGAGGAGCTTGAAGTTCGACAGAATGGGTTCCTATATAATTTTTAGAGAGATAGAATGGTCAGTGCAAATATCATTGCCGTAGGAGGAGAAAGTATGGTGGAGTTCTTCGATCCGATGATTCATTTCTAGTAGTTTTTGGTCTAGAAGATCCTCAGGGTCATGGATCTCCAAAGTCTTCTAGTTGAATGGGGGCAGAGTTCCCTTGGGGGTTAAGACGTGATCAGAGCACCTCTGCTTTTTCTTTCTTGAGGTCACCAACCGACTTGCCCAAGTCGGTCATCCTCAAACTAGGTCTTGGAGTTTCGGAGAAGCTTGCTCTGGTTGAATCGATGTTGGGGGCTGCTGCTGCATAGCCTACACTATTTCAATGAGGCTACGAACCTACTGGACCAATAGGTTGAACTGCTCTGCATCCATCATTATAGCTAGTGGAGCTTGAGATGCAGGAGACGAAATAGGGGTGGACATATCTGGATGAGATCTGGTTGTGGAGGTGGTTTACCATAGGGTTGAAGCCTTCCTGGGAGGCATCTTTGTTGAGAACAAAATTCTAAATTGGAAGAAAAAAAATCTCTACTGGGCACCCCTTTAAGTACAAGGGAACCTCAAGAATGAGAAGGTTCAAGTGCTCTTCCTCTAGCGCCAATCTTGTTGGTGCAAAATCTGGTTGTCGTTGGAATCGAGGCTGGAGTTGGAGAGGATGAGGTCGTCATCGATGATCTATAAAATAAGTCTTGTCCAGAGTCGAGGGTGGTGGCTCCTACAAGATCCTCCGAAGATCAAGTCAGCTCTTTCGACCAACAGAAATGGAGTGCTCAGAGAGATTTTAGCAGAGTTTTTAGAAAAAAATCAAGAGCTTGGAGATGAAGGCATATCTGGAGGATTCCTTATATAGATGAAGCCCATAACAAACTGATAGTGATAGCCATAGCCGCATGGTAACGGGCCGTTCAGGGCCACATGCAATTTGTTATGGAGAGTAGTGTATGTTGTCGCGACGTGCCAGCTTGTTAGGACCTGATAGCTAAAGTTTGGGTAGAGTAGCTGCAGGCGATGAAGTGTGTCTAGTTATTGTTATTCCAATGGGGCTCAAAGGTTATTGAGGCTGACTATGCAAAGATAGTTGCTTGCTATTTGCTATATCGACGGCATGCATCGATGTCCTTTCAGGCTGTTGGAAGGGGTCCAAACAGAATCTTATTGGGAGAGAAGCTCGACTGAGCGGGGCCCTTCAAGCTACTGGAAGAAGAAGTTCAGGGGGAGTTGTCTGTAGGAGAAGTTTGAGAGGAGTTCGACTGGTGGAGAAGTCTGAAGAAAGTTCGATTGGTGGAGGAGTCCGACTGGAGGAGAAGTTCGGGAGGAGTTCGATGGGCGGAGAAGTCCGAAAGAAGTTCGACTGTGAGAGAAGTCCAAAAGTAGTTCGACCATAAGAGAAATCTAACTAAAGGAGAAGTCCAGTAGGAGCTTGACTGACAGGGAGGTCCGAAAGGAGTTCAATAGGCCCCTAAGCTGCCCAGGGGGTCGCTCTCACTATTCAAGTTCATTTGAAGGTGATCCAATGATAGGAGGGTGACCAAGATCGCTCTAAGACTTAAAATTTAGCCAAACTTTAGCGGGAGTGGGTTTATCCCTAATAATTATGAATAACGTTACAATAATACATGGACAATAAAGAAATGACATTTAACATTTATACAGCATGTTAAGTGTAATGTACACATTTAATAAACACCCAAGTTAGATTATGTTATGGATTTTGATCTTTGGCATTAAAAACTTAATCATCTTGACAAGAACAAGATAAACAGGTTAGCTTGAGAGGGAAACCTCGACATCAATGATTATGAATCATTGATAACTTATGAATCTTATCTTCTTGGAAAGATGATAAAGTCACCTTTTACTGAAAAAGGTGAAGGGGCCAATAAAGTTCTAAGTCTCATACATAGTAATGTATGTGGACCTATGAACTTAAGTGCCAAAGAAAGATATTAATATTTCATTACAGATGACCTATCTGGGCATGGGTGCATCTAGCTTGAATCATTTAAAATGTTCAAACGATTCAATAATGAAATAAGAAAATAAACAAAAAATGATATTGGAACTCCGCGATCAAATCGAAGAGGCAAATACTTATCCAGTAAGTTTATGATATATATAGAAGAGAATAGGATTCTCTCTCGGTGTATTCCTTTTTGGAATAGAGTATATCTGAAAGAAGAAATTAAACTTTGTTGGCCATGGTTCGATGCATGATAGGGTTCACTTATTTACCTATTTTAGGATTGTGCTATTGTGACTACTAATTTTACTCTAAAAATTTATATCGAGTAAATCTATTATAAACACTCTATATGGAATATGGATCGGCCATACACCTAGACTCTTTCACCATCAAGTTTGGATTTGATCAGTCTATGTCATTGGTTTGCACACAGATAAACTTGAATCTTAGTCCAATAGATGTTTGAGGGTTATTAATTCTATCATGTTGAAAAACTTAAGATGTTCACCAGTAGTAAGGCATTCCTTTTGGAAAGGAATTTTTTAAAGAAGAAATTGATGCCTATGAAATTGAACTTGGAGAAGTTTGACTGATAGAAAAAAACTGACATAATCTAGTAAACCTTTAGAACCAGATTTGATTGGATCAAATATGGAGCCTATTAAAGTGGCACTTTTAAGGAGATCCAGTAAAGTACCATGTTAGCCAGATAGATACTTCAGCATCTAGATCTGAGATGGCGATCCTGTTGAGCTCGATGAGAACAACAAGGATCTGATCACCTATAGGGTGCATTGCAGTGGTCTGACTCTGAGAATTGGCTTGGAGGCACATAATCCAAATTAAAGTCCATGAAAATCAATAGTATGTGGACACTAGATGATTCATCTGAAGGGATAAAACTCATTGGGTGTGAATGGATTTTCAAAACGACCAAAGTAGCACAGACAGGAAGGTAAAGACCCATAAAACTCATTTGGCTATTATCTCAGTTTTTGAACATATATTTTAAAAGTATGTCTTTGTTATGAACAAAGATAAATCCTATATTTATAATTGGATAAAATATTTTATAGTGTTATTCCTTGTGTTGTCTGTGGATGAAATTTTCTTAATCGAGAATGACATTCCAACATTGCAAGAAATAATGGTTTGGCTGTCATCAATTTTTCATGTCCAAGATTAGGTATAGTATACTCACTAAGGGTAGTGAGCAGATACCAATCTGATCCAAATAAGAACCACTAAAAGATTATATAGACAATCCTTAAGTATTTAAAAAATACTAAGGTCCAGTGACTCAAATATGGAAATACTAACCTAAAATACGTGGATGTTTTGATTTCAGTTAGATTAAGATGATAGCAAGAGAGTGTTGGATCATACCCTAATTATAGGAGAAATCTACTGGAAAGATTTCAAGCAAGATATTATAGCTTATTCAGTTAGTGATGTAGAGTACATCATAGCATATGATGCCGCCATGTAAGTTGTCTAGTTGCTGAGATTCATTAGTAGGTTGGGAGTGGCACCCTCCATCGATGGTCTAGTCCTATCATAGCACTGAAGCCATAGCTCAGGCTAAAGAATCGAAGGACCAGTATATTCTATATCGCTATCACCTTTGATTTTAGATCAGGATGACATCGAATTTTGAAAGATCGATGGAAATAAAGAACTTGACTGACCTAATTACTAAGGCTTGGGAACTAAGGAGTTCTATGAACTCAAGTGAAAGATAGGATATTTGACATCATTTTGATTGGCTTTAGTCTAAGTGGGAGTTGTTGAAAAATAAATCCTAAAGCCAATCATCAAAGTGTTAGATGATTAGAATTAGTATATGAATTATTTAATAATAATAATAATTTGGCTGATTCATCATAGAAATTCTATCTTCTTTAAATGAACTCCTAAATTATGATGAAGTTCTTAGAACTACAATCAATCGATAAAAAAAGATTTATTGGATGGTTCTTAAATTATTCACGATCAAATGATAAGTTATTAATAAGGATGATAATTTATTGAGTGTAGGTCACTGTATGCCATATGCATTGGTTGTCCTCATAACCATGTGGTGTGGAGACACTAGTATAGCATCCATGTGAGATGTAGGAGTACATCTGCACTGAACGTGAATAATATAGCACTCTACTATCAAGAGTAGCTACCTAAGGCCAATGGAAATAAGTGTTCCTCTAACCTGAGATCACCACGGTGACTTACAAGCAACTCACTATACTTTAATGCTGGACTATCTATATTTTTAAAATAGATTCGAAAGGTTTTTAGGTACAGTCATGTACTTATGAAGTCGATGTGTGAGTCAAGATTGGATTGACCATTCCTGATTAACTTTAGGAAGAGAATAACTCATTGTGTTTCAATTTAGCAAAACCTAGGCCTGGGTAATCCTCATAAGGTGTCACGGGATTTGAAAAATTTTGAGACACAATGAAGATGATTTGTATGAGAGTTGACAATGTACTTGAAGTCGACTTGAGCATTACTGATCATAAGGATAAATTATACGGTAACCATGGGTTAGGGTTCTAAGAATATTGCTTTGTATACTTCGACCTATCCGAACGTCAGGAACCATTGCTAGATGGTTACTCTGACTAGTATAGAAATGAGTTCCTATGCTACCGATTTAGGTTCAAACCTATAGGATCACACACATTAGAGATTGTAATCTGATCGGATGGTTAATCGATGATTAAGAATCATTCTAAGGTCAAACAATTAATACGATTGATGTTGACCAAATGTAAGTATTGTAAGATGATCGATTAACAATTTGATAGCTAATTAGCTTAATCTAATTGAGCAATTGGACTAAGATCAAGTCTAATTAAATTAGATTTAATTAGAATTAGTTTAGGCTTAATTAAATTTAGTTTAATTGATTTATTGGATAAGTCAATTGTAAGAGAAAAATAATTTTTAATTGGACTAGGATTTAACTGCACCTAATTTCTAATTGAGTTAGGAATTAAATCAAAATTAAATGAAGTTTAATCTAATTTAATTAGGCTTCTAGTTGGACTAGGATGACCCTTAATTAGGTTGCATGTAATCTAGTTTAAATTAGGTTCAAAATAGTTTTAACCTAGTCAAATAGGAAGAGGCCTAGTTGGACTGGGACTATCACTCTTTCTGAAGAAAAAATCGAGTTTCTCTTACCATAGGATGCAACTAATCGGATCAGATTTGCAATGGACTAATTTTAAAAATTTTCTATGATCCAATTAGATCTAAGAGTTCTCAAATTTAATTAGATTGATCTAAAATTAAAAGTAGAATAAAAATAAAAATAATGATAATAATTATCTGAAGGAAAATCCTGATTTCTCGGACCATGTTCGTTCAGATCGGATTGGATCAAGAGATATATTTTAAAATTTTTTTTCTTTGATCCTAATCAAATCTGAGATATTTTAGATCTAATTATTATTATTTTAGAAATTAAAATAAAATTAGATAAATTAAATTAGATTTAATTTATCTTGATGTGGGTAATCCTATTACCCGTTGATGATCCTGTATGCAGCAGAAGGTTCTGGATCTAGCCATGCAAGTGCCTGGCCTCTATCGGTATCCACTCAGGTTGGATCTGAAGATTCTCTTCTTTTCTATCATGTCTCTAGAAATTAGATCTAGATCTAATCTAGAGGATCTTTAAAACTCCTTTTGAAGATCAGCAATCGTCCTTTGCAGCAGCGCAGCCTTCTAGCTTTTAGTCGCCTTTCTTTGATCTGGATCGCACCAACCAAAATCAAAAACTCTTTTGTATGTGGAGAGGAGAGGGAGAAGGTGGGTTTGGCATGGAGGAAGAGGAAAGAGGCAGCCTTGGGGTGTGGGAAATTATGATTCAATCATTCTTTGAGTTGGGCGTAGGGTCTTATTTATAGACTATCTGTGATCCAACTTTTCTTCTTTCCAACCAATCACAACTCTTTATGAAATCAGATCTAAATCTGATTGATGGAAATAGAGTCCCCTGGATTCCTCCTTAGAGGGCGCCTAAGACCAGTCAAAGTTGGTTCTTAGGAAAACTCTCCTGGAGTCCCTGTCCATCCTTTACACGGAAGGAAAATCCTGATTTTTCGATCCAGGTTCGTTCAGATCTGATCAGATCAAGAGATATATTTCAAAAATTTTTTTCTTGATCCCAATCAGATCTTGATATGTTTTAGATCTGATTCTTATTATTTTAAAATAAAATAAAATAAGATAAATTAAATCAAATTTAATTTACCTGATTTGGGTAATCCTATTACCCTGTTGATGATCCTGTATTGCAGCGGAAGGTTCTGGATCTAGCCACGCAAGCGCCTGGCCTCTACCGGTATCCACTCAGGGCTTGGATCTGGAGATCCTCTTCTTCTCTATCACATCTCCAAAAATCAGATCTGGATGGATCTGATCTGGAGGATCTTCAAAACTCCTTTTGAAGATCAGCAGTCGTCCTTTGCAGCAGCGCAGCCTTCTTGCTTTTGATCGCCTTTCTCTTGATCTGATCGCACCAACCAAGGTCCAAAACTCCTTTTGGACGTGGAGAGGAGAGGGAGAAGAGTGGTTTGGCATGGGAGGAAGAGGGAGAGGCAGCCTTGGGGCATGGGGAATTGTGATTCAATCATTATCTGAGTTGGGGGCAGGGTCTTATTTATAGACTAAGCTGTGATCCAACTCCTCTTCTTCCCAACCAATCACAACCCTTTGTGAAATCAGATCTAAATCTGATTGGTGGAAATAGAGTCCCCTGGATTCCTCCTTAGAGGGCGCCTAAGACCAGTCAAAGTTGGTTCTTAGGAGAACTCTAATTGGAATCCAAAAAGGAGATGGAGTCCTTGTCCAACAAGGACTCCTAGGCGCCTCCAACTTGGGCACACGCCAAGGGTGGCGTGCGCCCTCTTCCTTGCCAGGTTCTGGCAGGGGGACAGGCCCCCACCAGCTCTCCAATAGGTGCATGACATGTGGTCAAAAGTCAAAGTGTCAATGGTCAACATTTGACCAGTCAAAGGTAGACTTTTGACCAAAGTCAAAGAACAAGAAATGGCAGGTGACCAAAAATGGCAGGTAATGTCTTACAAAATAAGACAACCTTTTTCTGACTTGGACAACCTCCAGTCAGACCATATGAAGGCCTCTGATTGAGCACAAACTCCTTTGGCTCAGTCAGGACAACTTATTTATGATAGTAAAAGAAGAACGTTAGGTTCAATCGAGTGCTAGCACGATTTCCTTGAACCTAATTGAATCTCATTCAGATCAATTGAACTAGATCAGTTCAATTGATGATCACCAGATTCAAACCCTTGTTTGTGTGACCCAGTTAGGTTCAGTTCTGTATGGTAATGGGATATGTCATGATCTCTATCATCGACATCATCGAAACTCCTTTCGATGGATCAGAACTCTTCTGATTCGAACAGCTAGAATGATCGATCATCTAAATCATTCTAATTGCTCCCAAAATCCACCAGTGACACCTAGCAGTATATGGTGGCAACCCATCAGAGCTGAATGCGAACCTCTTGGTGCAGCTACCTGTGTGATTAAGTTCTTCTATCTTGAGCCCCGATCAGATTAGGGTTAAGGTGAACTCGTCAAACCCTAGTCTCTGTCATATGATGTAATCATTCGATTCGAGTCCAATGTGAAAATCTAAATAGAAACTCTTTCTATTATTTCACTCTGCCATGGCCATGGGCTTCTGGACTTGATTCTCATGATCATCATAGGGCTGCTCCTCTACCACCGAGGTAGATAGATTCCATCTTGATGCAATCCAGTTCCTACAATGAACATGCTATAGCCAACATACACCTCAGGGTTCCATATGGCTAGGAGACCGAGTAATGGTGTAGTCAAACTATAACACCCTCAAGGTGAACTGCCGATGCATCTCAGGTCAAAGAACCAGACACACTACTGCAGCATCGAGTCAGTCATTGACGAGAAGGTAGACTCCCTAATGACTACTCGAGGTGGTCACGCTCAGTGCCCTCGTTCTCTAACGAGTACCTGTACTCTCGCTCCGGTGTCTCCACACCGTAGACTCAAGACTCATCTACTAAAGAGAAGCGATTGTACACCAACCTTCCGGATCAATCACCATCCTCGTGATGATCCTATGGTCGGGAGCATTTTTATGAGTTAATAATGATTATTCATGTCTTAAATTTTCAACTCTTGAAAATATGAATTATCATTACCATTAACTCAAAGGATGTATCACAGACACTAAATACACATATGTGATAGAAAATAACCCATTTTATTGATTATAGTCAAAATTATAATTTTGCCCCTAGAAGTGTATTACAAGTGTCAGCCAATTCTGGCTTCTAGGGCACATATATCTAACAATCTCCCACTTGTCCTAAAGCCAATTGGCTACAAGTCTAAGTCCCATCTTCTCAAGGTGGGCTTCGATCTTCTGCTGGCCCAACGGCTTTGTAAGTGGGTCTGCCACATTATCTGTGGAGTTGACTCTCTTGACCTCGAACGTAACCTTTCTCGAAGGTAATCGCGGATGAGGTGGTATCGCCGCTCAATGTGCTTGGATTTCTGGTGAGACCTCGGCTCCTTAGCAAGGGCTATGGCGCCATTGTTGTCGCAGTATAGAGGAATGGCATCTGATGGCATTACTCCAATTTCTGCAGCAAACTTCTTGTACCAGAATGCTTCCTTCGCAGCCTCTGATGCAGCGATATATTCTGCTTCCATGGTGGAATCTGCTATCACAGTTTGCTTGGAACTCTTCCAGCTGACAGCACCACCATTGCACACAAACAGACTTCCAGATGTCGACTTTCGATCATCTATATCGGACATGAAATCCGAGTCTGTGTATCCCTGGACTTGGAGTTCTCCATTACCAAAGACCAACATCATATCCTTAGTTCTTCTCAAGTACTTAAGGATACATTTCACAGAAGTCCAGTGTTCTTCACCTGGATTTGACTGATATCTGCTTGTGACACTCACAGCATGGGCTATATCAGGTCGTGTACATAGCATGGCATACATGAGGCTCCCTATTGCAGAAGCATAAGGGATCTTGCTCATGCGTTCTATTTCCTCAGGTGTGCTGGGGCACATCTTCTTGGAAAGATGAATACCATGTCTGAAGGGTATTAATCCCCTCTTAGAGTTTTCCATACTAAACCTCTTTAGTACTTTCCTCTATGTACATCTTCTGTGAAAGTCCTAGCATCCTATTCGGTCTATCCCTATAGACCTTAATTCCTAGAATAAAGGATGCTTCACCTAGGTCTTTCATGGAGAATTCCTTGGACAACCACATCTTGACTGATGTCAACATGGGAATATCATTCCCAATAAGGAGGATGTCATCCACGTACAATACGAGGAAGACAACAGCGCTCCCACTGACCCTTTTGAAAACACATGGTTCCTCTTCATTTTTGATGAAACCAAACTTTTTGATCACATCATTGAAACGAGTGTTCCAGCTCCGAGATGCTTGCTTAAGTCCATATATGGACCTTTGCAGCTTGCAAACCTTGTGATCAGTATCACTGGATGTGAAACCTAGCGGCTGTTCCATATAGATATCTTCCTCAAGATATCCATTTAGGAATGCCGTTTTCACGTCCATTTGCCATATTTCATAATCGAAATAGGCTGCAACGGCAAGCAATGTGCGGATGGATTTTAGCATAGCTACTGGGGAAAAGGTATCCTGATAGTCAATGCCTTCGCGTTGACTATAACCTTTTGCCACTAGTCTAGCCTTGAATGTCTCCACATTCCCATCTGCACCAATCTTTCTCTTGAAGATCCATTTACACCCAATAGGTACTATACCTTCTGGTGGATCTACCAAGGTCCAGACTTGGTTTGAGTGCATCGAGTCAATTTCTGACTGCATTGCCTCTAAGCCATTTCTCGGAGTCGATATCTGATATCGCCTCGTTGTAGGTTTTGGGATCATCACCATGAGCACCATTACCTATGAGGAACATTTTCCTCTACATTCCTCTGAAATAATACCTAAGTATCTTTCAGGGGGACGGGAAAACTCTTTCCGATCTACGAGGTGGAGGAGGTAGTGTTCTTATTGGCTCAACCTGATTTGGTTCCACTTGGTCCTTAGCTCGTTGTACTTGTGAGACTTTCTCATCAAGCTTAATCTGCTTTCCAATGCCGCTATCTTGAATAAACTATTTTTCAAGAAAGATGGCATGTCGACTCACAATCACATTGTGGTCTTCTGGAATGTAGAAATAGTATCCTAATGACTCTTTAGGATATCCTATGAATCGAGCTCTAAAGGACCTAAACTCTAACTTGTCCGCTTGTTGTCTTTTGACATGAGCCGGACAACCCCAAATTCTGAGATGACTCAGACTTGGTTTCTTACCGTGCCATATCTCATACGGTGTGGTAGGAACGGTTTTAGAGGGAAACCCTATTCAGTAGATAGAATTGAAGTTAACAATGAATGTCCCCAAAGAAAATCAGGGAGGTCTGTGAAGCTCATCATGGATCGAACCATATCCAATAGAGTCCGATTTCTCCATTCTGAAACCCCGTTGAGTTGAGGTGTTCCTGGTGGAGTCCATTGAGAGACTATGCCATTTTCCTTAAGATAGTCTAGGAATTCCCGGCTAAGGTATTCACCTCCTCGATCTGATCGAAGAACCTTAATGGGTTTTCCAGTTTGTTTTTCTACTTCATGTCTGAATTCTTTGAACTTTTCAAAAGCTTCAGACTTGTGTCTCATAAGATACACATACCCATACCTAGACAGATCATCGGTAAAGGTAATGAAGTAGACAAAATTGCCTCTAGCCGGCACATCAAATGGGCCGCACACATCAGTATGTACTAGGGCAAGGAGATCTGTGGCCCTCTCCCCATGTCCAACAAAAGGGAGTTTAGTCATTTTGCCTTGAAGACAAGATTCACAAGTTGGATATGACTCGAAAGTCAATGGACTCAATAGCCCATTTTTCTCCAATTTGTTGATCCTATCTTCTGCTATATGACCTAATCTCAGGTGCCATAGATATCTGTCGTTTGGACTATCCCTAGGTCGTTTGGCATTCACGTTTTGCTCGATAGTTAGAACAGGTACATCAATATGTAGCTGATAAAGACCATTAATAAGGAAACCATTTGCAATTTTATTTCTTTCATAAAGAATGTTACAATGGTCCTTAAAGAAGGTAATCACATAGCCTTCTTGTGCTAAGCATGAAACAGAAATCAAATTCCTGCTAGCTGCAGGCACATAATAACAGTCTTTCAAAACTAAGTCTAAACCAGATGGTAATCGAAGAGGGTATGTTCCCACGGCTACTGCAGCAACTCTTGCTCCATTACCGATGCGTAGGATCATGTCTCCATCCCTCAGCCTCCTGCTATCCTCAAGACCCTGCATAGGAAGTGCACAGATGAGCACTAGAACCAGAGTCAAGCACCCAACTGGATGCAGAAGAAACCGTAAGGTTAGACTCAATAACGAGCATACCTCCAGAAGGACCTTCCTTCTTGTTCTTCAGGGTGGCCAGGTAAGTAGGGCAGTTCCGCTTCCAATGGCCGTCGCTGTTGCAATGGAAACACTTTCCTTTGCCATCGGCCTTTTTCTTCGGCTTCTGCCTTCTTCTTCTTTGATCCTTCCACCTTTTGCTTTTTCACAGACTTCTTTTTCTTTCCATAAGACTTTCTTTTGGAAGAAGTCCGTTCCATAGCAAGAACTGAGCCTTTAGAACCTTTCATAGAAAGCTCAGCGGTAACCAGCATATTCATTAATTCGGCCAAGGAATTTTGAAGTTTATGCATGTGGTAATTCATGATGAATTGCCCATATGCATCAGTCAAGGATTGCAGAATAATATCGTTCTGCAGATCCAAGTCCAACTTCACACCGAGCTTCTCAAGCTCTTCCATGTCCTTGATCATTGTCAGACAGTGATCTTGGACTGACTGCCCATCACGCATCTTAGCCTTAAAAAGTCATTTCGTGACTTGATATTTGGCTGCGCGACTCTGTTCACCAAACATCTCCTGCAGGTGAGCCAACATTTGGCGAGCAGTCCCGATATCTTCATGTTGGCGCTGGAGCTCATCAGACATCGAGCCCAACATGTAATATCTGGCCTTATTATCTTCGTCTATCCATTTTTCCAGAGACGCTCTCTGTTCAGTGGATGGACGGGCTGGTAAGGTGGGAGGGTCCTGGTCCAAAACATGGGTTAACTTCTCGGAACCCAAAATAATTTTGTAGTTCCTGAGCCAATCTTTATAATTGGGTCCAGTCAGTCTATGTGTGTCCAGGATACGTGCCAATGGGTTGGACGCAGACATTTTTCCTGTAGAGAGTCAAAGATTCTAGTTAGATACTGTAATTTTGACTTGACCAATTTATTTAGGGATTTTATTTTTAAACAAATTAGCTCCCACTATTTTCTCGGATCCCTACACTCCCTCTGTAGAGATGCAAAAATCTCCACGATTAATGATTTCTAGTGGGTGGTGCGGTCTCACCAACTGACTCATCACCTCACCTAACAGTTATTGGTGATGGGTTAGCCAATGAGTGAACAACTCTTGTTCAATGATTCTCTAATCATGGTGCACCCAAACTTGGTCTCTAATTCATGAATCTCACCGTATCCGGAATATTGATCCACTCCTTAGTTAAGTCAGACCCACCATTTGCATAGACTGGGTTCCTAATTGAGTCTCTCACCGTATCCAGAATATTGAGCCCAACTCATCCTCCAGCCCATAGCATCCAATGCCTAATAGACATGGTTGCATCTTTCCGGTGCAACTGAGCCACTGTATCCAGCCGAGAACAATCAACCCCGGGAAGGGCCCGCACATCTACAATGGTGGAAGACCTCAGACTTAATCTTTTCTTAGGGAGAATTGATTCAGGTCTCATTAAACTAGACTTGGCATTAGTCATAACAATTATGACTAACCTAGTGGCATGGGTTAGCTCGGATTATTGACCACCTCAGATCAGAACTGTGTCAACAGATATGGCCAGGTAAGTGAGACCGGTGGAAGGAATATGCCATTAACTCGTACAAGAATGCATTCAGGTCGAGTAGCTTCCAATTAAAAACCAGTCGGTCGTATGTGCCAAACTTACCTTAGACACCAAATTGTTGAGTCAGAACCAATTGGGTTAGCCTACAATCCAGACTCTAACCTCTGAGCCTAATTAGGTCTTGCTTGATCGTGACTCGATCTTGACCCAGACTTAATCCTATTAGGCTGGTCAATTTAAGCATTGTTGATCCCATCTAACCAACTCTTGATTCGGTTTGATCAACCGCTTAGACCTAATTGAGCTACCCAAGCCCGAACCCAGTATTATGAATATGTCTTAGATCTGAAAATTCTCAATTTTAGACCTAATTAATATTCCATAAACTTAATTCTTAATTAAGTAGGGTTCATAAACAAAATATGCACAATAAATCCTAGGGTTTCAGGATCTAGGGTTTTGCAGAAAGTAAGTTTTGGGTTTCTGATTAAGGACGAACACGCAGCACCCCTACACATCATAAGAACACCCCATCGAATGGGAAGAGAGGGCCTTTAAACCCTTCTTCGTTCTTATGACCGGACGGCCAAGAGGAACGCCTTAATCAGGAACATGCAATACTACAAAACAGTTTTAGATCTATATCATATATCTCATATACAAATTAGATCTAATCATGGCATATTTTGCATACATCTCATGTATCAAATCATGCATATTTTCAGATCTAAATTATCTCATAATAATCTAAAAAATTAGATTTAAATTGATCTAATCAAAATAAATTCTAATCTAGACAATTATGTAGAACTATTCTACAACTAGTCTAGACATGCATCAATCATATCTCATATGATATTTAAAATTAAATAATTTTTATTTGCTATTTTTTATCAGATGTTATTATAACACTTATAATATCAAAAAATAGTAAATAAAAGATCTAAAATATGATTTAATCAGATTAAATCAAAAAAACATGCAAAACTATTCTATAGAACTATTCTATTCTAGAACTAGTCATGCATATCTTCTAATTCTTAGATCCAAATCATTTAATTTTAATTTTTCTGATTTCAGATCTGATCACATCTCATGTGACATCTGAAAATCACTTTATTTTCTAATTAAAATAAAATTTAAAATCAGATCTAAATACAATTTTAGAACCATGGCTCTGATACCAGTTGAAGGAAAATCCTGATTTTTCCGGTCCAGGTTCGTTCAGATCTGATCAGATCAAGAGATATATTTCAAAAAATTTTTTCTTGATCTAATCAGATCTTGATATATTTTAGATCTGATTCTTATTATTTTAATAAATAAAATAAAATAAGATAAATTAAATCAAATTTAATTTACCTGATTTGGGTAATCCTATTACCCTGTTGATGATCCTGTATTGCAGCGGAAGGTTCTGGATCTTAGCCACGCAAGCGCCTGGCCTCTACCGGTATCCACTCAGGTTGGATCTGGAGATCCTCTTCTTCTCTATCACATCCTCCAAAAATCAGATCTGGATCTGATCTGGAGGATCTTCAAAACTCTTTTGAAGATCAGCAGTCGTCCTTTTGCAGCAGCGCAGCCTTCTTGCTTTTGATCGCCTTTCCTTGATCTGAATCGCACCAACCAAGTCCAAAACTCCTTTTGGACGTGGAGAGGAGAGGGAGAAGAGGTTTGGCATGGAGGAAGGAGGGGAGAGGCAGCCTTGGGGCATGGGGAATCATTGATTCAATCATATCTGAGTTGGGCGCAGGGTCTTATTTATAGACTAAGCTTGTGATCCAACTCCTCTTCTTCCCAACCAATCACAACCCTTTGTGAAATCAGATCTAAATCTGATTGGTGGGAATAGAGACCCCTGGATTCCTCCTTAGAGGGCGCCTAAGACCAGTCAAACTTGGATTCTTAGTAGAACTCTAATTGGAATCCAAAAAGGGAGATGGAGTCCTTGTCCAACAAGGACTCCTAGGCGCCTCCAACTTGGGCACACGACCCTAAGGGTGGCGTGCGCCCTCTTCCTTGCCAGGTTCTGGCAGGGGGACAGGCCCCCACCAGCTCTCCAATAGGTGCATGACATGTGGTCAAAAGTCAAAGTGTCAATGGTCAACATTTGACCAGTCAAAGGTAGACTTTTGACCAAAGTCAAAGAACAAGAAATGGCAGGTGACCAAAAATGGCAGGTAATGTCTTACAAATAAGACAACCTTTTCTGACTTGGACAACCTCCAGTCAGACCATATGAAGGCCTCTGATTGAGCACAAACTCCTTTGGCTCAGTCAGGACAACTTATTTATGATAGTAAAAGAAGAACGTTAGGTTCAATCGAGTGCTAGCACGATTTTCCTTGAACCTAATTGAATCTCATTCAGATCAATTGAACTAGATCAGTTCAATTGATGATCACCAGATTCAAACCCTTGTTTGTGTGACCCAGTTAGGTTCAGTTCTGTATGGTAATGGGATATGTCATGATCTCTATCATCGACATCATCGAAACTCCTTTCGATGGATCAGAACTCTTCTGATTCGAACAGCTAGAATGATCGATCATCTAAATCATTCTAATTGCTCCCAAAATCCACCAGTGACACCTAGCAGTATATGGTGGCAACCCATCAGAGCTGAATGCGAACCTCTTGGTGCAGCTACCTGTGTGATTAAGTTCTTCTATCTTGAGCCCCGATCAGATTAGGGTTAAGGTGAAACTCGTCAAACCCTAGTCTCTGTCATATGATGTAATCATTCGATTCGAGTCCAATGTGAAAATCTAAATAGAAACTCTTTCTATTATTTCACTCTGCCATGGCCATGGGCTTCTGGACTTGATTCTCATGATCATCATAGGGCTGCTCCTCTACCACCGAGGTAGATAGATTCCATCTTGATGCAATCCAGTTCCTACAATGAACATGCTATAGCCAACATACACCTCAGGGTTCCATATGGCTAGGAGACCGAGTAATGGTGTAGTCAAACTATAACACCCTCAAGGTGAACTGCCGATGCATCTCAGGTCAAAGAACCAGACACACTACTGCAGCATCGAGTCAGTCATTGACGAGAAGGTAGACTTCCTAATGACTACTCGAGGTGGTCACGCTCAGTGCCCTCGTTCTCTAACGAGTACCTGTACTCTCGCTCCGGTGTCTCCACACCGTAGACTCAAGACTCATCTACTAAAGAGAAGCGATTGTACACCAACCTTCCGGATCAATCACCATCCTCGTGATGATCCTATGGTCGGGAGCATTTTATGAGTTAATAATGATTATTCATGTCTTAAATTTTCAACTCTTGAAAATATGAATTATCATTACCATTAACTCAAAGGATGTATCACAGACACTAAATACACATGAGAAAATACCCTTCCATTTTTAGGACCAAAGTCAAAGAACAAGAAATGGCAGGTGACCAAAAATGGCAGGTAATGTCTTACAAAATAAGACAACCTTTTCTGACTTGGACAACCTCCAGTCAGACCATATGAAGGCCTCTGATTGAGCACAAACTCCTTTGGCTCAGTCAGGACAACTTATTTATGATAGTAAAAGAAGAACGTTAGGTTCAATCGAGTGCTAGCACGATTTCCTTGAACCTAATTGAATCTCATTCAGATCAATTGAACTAGATCAGTTCAATTGATGATCACCAGATTCAAACCCTTGTTTGTGTGACCCAGTTAGGTTCAGTTCTGTATGGTAATGGGATATGTCATGATCTCTATCATCGACATCATCGAAACTCCTTTCGATGGATCAGAACTCTTCTGATTCGAACAGCTAGAATGATCGATCATCTAAATCATTCTAATTGCTCCCAAAATCCACCAGTGACACCTAGCAGTATATGGTGGCAACCCATCAGAGCTGAATGCGAACCTCTTGGTGCAGCTACCTGTGTGATTAAGTTCTTCTATCTTGAGCCCCGATCAGATTAGGGTTAAGGTGAACTCGTCAAACCCTAGTCTCTGTCATATGATGTAATCATTCGATTCGAGTCCAATGTGAAAATCTAAATAGAAACTCTTTCTATTATTTCACTCTGCCATGGCCATGGGCTTCTGGACTTGATTCTCATGATCATCATAGGGCTGCTCCTCTACCACCGAGGTAGATAGATTCCATCTTGATGCAATCCAGTTCCTACAATGAACATGCTATAGCCAACATACACCTCAGGGTTCCATATGGCTAGGAGACCGAGTAATGGTGTAGTCAAACTATAACACCCTCAAGGTGAACTGCCGATGCATCTCAGGTCAAAGAACCAGACACACTACTGCAGCATCGAGTCAGTCATTGACGAGAAGGTAGACTCCCTAATGACTACTCGAGGTGGTCACGCTCAGTGCCCTCGTTCTCTAACGAGTACCTGTACTCTCGCTCCGGTGTCTCCACACCGTAGACTCAAGACTCATCTACTAAAGAGAAGCGATTGTACACCAACCTTTCGGATCAATCACCATCCTCGTGATGATCCTATGGTCGGAAGCATTTTATGAGTTAATAATGATTATTCATGTCTTAAATTTTCAACTCTTGAAAATATGAATTATCATTACCATTAACTCAAAGGATGTATCACAGACACTAAATACACATATGTGATAGAAAATAACCCATTTTATTGATTATAGTCAAAATTATAATTTTGCCCCTAGAAGTGTATTACAAGTGTCAGCCAATTCTGGCTTCTAGGGCACATATATCTAACAATCTCCCACTTGTCCTAAAGCCAATTGGCTACAAGTCTAAGTCCCATCTTCTCAAGGTGGGCTTCGATCTTCTGCTGGCCCAACGGCTTTGTAAGTGGGTCTGCCACATTATCTGTGGAGTTGACTCTCTTGACCTCGACGTAACCTTCTCGAGGTAATCGCGGATGAGGTGGTATCGCCGCTCAATGTGCTTGGATTCTGGTGAGACCTCGGCTCCTTAGCAAGGGCTATGGCGCCATTGTTGTCGCAGTATAGAGGAATGGCATCTGATGGCATTACTCCAATTTCTGCAGCAAACTTCTTGTACCAGAATGCTTCCTTCGCAGCCTCTGATGCAGCGATATATTCTGCTTCCATGGTGGAATCTGCTATCACATTTGCTTGAAACTCTTCCAGCTGACAGCACCACCATTGCACACAAACAGACTTCCCAGATGTCGACTTTCGATCATCTACATATCATGAGTCTGTGTATCCCTGGACTTGGAGTTCTCCATTACCAAAGACCAACATCATATCCTTAGTTCTTCTCAAGTACTTAAGGATACATTTCACAGAAGTCTAGTGTTCTTCACCTGGATTTGACTGATATCTGCTTGTGACACTCACAGCATGGGCTATATCAGGTCGTGTACATAGCATGGCATACATGAGGCTCCCTATTGCAGAAGCATAAGGGATCTTGCTCATGCGTTCTATTTCCTCAGGTGTGCTAGGGCACATCTTCTTGGAAAGATGAATACCATGTCTGAAGGGTATTAATCCCCTCTTAGAGTTTTCCATACTAAACCTCTTTAGTACTTCCTCTATGTACATCTTCTGTGAAGTCCTAGCATCCTATTCGGTCTATCCCTATAGACCTTAATTCCTAGAATAAAGGATGCTTCACCTAGGTCTTTCATGGAGAATTCCTTGGACAACCATATTTGACTGTTGTCAACATGGGAATATCATTCCCAATAAGGAGGATGTCATCCACGTACAATACGAGGAAGACAACAGCGCTCCCACTGACCTTTTTGAAAACACATGGTTTCCTCTTCATTTTTGATGAAACCAAACATTTTTGATCACATCATTGAAATGAGTGTTCCAGCTCCGAGATGCTTGCTTAAGTCCATATATGGACCTTTGCAGCTTGCAAACCTTGTGATCAGTATCACTGGATGTGAAACCTAGCGGCTGTTCCATATAGATATCTTCCTCAAGATATCCATTTAAGAATGCCGTTTTCACGTCCATTTGCCATATTTCATAATCGAAATAGGCTGCAACAGGCAAGCAATGTGCGGATGGATTTTAGCATAGCTACTGGGAAAAGGTATCCTGATAGTCAATGCCTTCGCGTTGACTATAACCTTTTGCCACTAGTCTAGCCTTGAATGTCTCCACATTTCCATCTGCACCAATCTTTCTCTTGAAGATCCATTTACACCCAATAGGTACTATACCTTCTGGTGGATCTACCAAGGTCCAGACTTGGTTTGAGTGCATCGAGTCAATTTCTGACTGCATTGCCTCTAGCCATTTCTCGAAGTCGATATCTGATATCGCCTCGTTGTAGGTTTTGGGATCATCACCATGAGCACCATTACCTACGAGGAACATTTCCTCTACTTCCTCTGAAATAATACCTAAGTATCTTTCAGGGGATGGGAAAACTCTTTCCGATCTACGAGGTGGAGGAGGTAGTGTTCTTATTGGCTCAACCTGATTTGGTTCCAATTTGGTCCTTAGCTCATTTGCTGCTTGTGAGACTTTCTCATCAAGCTTAATCTGCTTTCCAATGCCGCTATCTTGAATAAACTATTTTTCAAGAAAGATGGCATGTCGACTCACAATCACATTGTGGTCTTCTGGAATGTAGAAATAGTATCCTAATGACTCTTTAGGATATCCTATGAATCGAGCTCTGAAGGACCTAAACTCTAACTTGTCCGCTTGTTGTCTTTTGACATGAGCCGGACAACCCCAAATTCTGAGATGACTCAGACTTGGTTTCTTACCGTGCCATATCTCATACGGTGTGGTAGGAACGGTTTTAGAGGAAACCCTATTCAGTAGATAAATTGAAGTTAATAATGAGTGTCCCCAAAGAAAATCAGGGAGGTCTGTGAAGCTCATCATGGATCGAACCATATCCAATAGAGTCCGATTTCTCCATTCTGAAATCCCATTGAGTTGAGGTGTTCCTGGTGGAGTCCATTGAGAGACTATGCCATTTTCCTTTAGATAGTCTAGGAATTCCCGGCTAAGGTATTCACCTCCTCGATCTGATCGAAGAACCTTAATGGGTTTTTCAGTTTGTTTTTCTACTTCATGTCTGAATTCTTTGAACTTTTCAAAAGCTTCAGACTTGTGTCTCATAAGATACACATACCCATACCTAGACAGATCATCGGTAAAGGTAATGAAGTAGACAAAATTGCCTCTAGCCGGCACATCAAATGGGCCGCACACATCAGTATGTACTAGGGCAAGGAGATCTGTGGCCCTCTCCCCATGTCCAACAAAAGGGAGTTTAGTCATTTTGCCTTGAAGACAAGATTCACAAGTTGGATATGACTCAGAAAGTCAATGGACTCAATAGCCCATTTTTCTCCAATTTGTTGATCCTATCTTCTGCTATATGACCTAATCTCAGGTGCCATAGATATCTATCATTTGGACTATCCCTAGGTCGTTTGGCATTCACGTTTTGCTCGATAGTTAGAATAGGTACATCAATATGTAGCTGATAAAGACCATTAATAAGAGTCTGAGTCTACATAGGCCCTGGATCTAGTTTTCACTATGGCTGAATTCTTTCAACACTTT